>JAUIRK010000097.1:1622500-1855347 GCA_030549495.1 Nectonema munidae
ATTTCGATAAGTTTTCTTATTATACTTAAATCCTTGTTGGGAACAATCTATAGTATACTTTTTTAAACTTGTTCATAAATTTAAAAAAAGTTATAAAATATATTTTAATTATATGTATCAATTTAACTTTTATTTGATGAATCTCGAAATTAAATACTTTTAATAAAATTTAAATGAACTTTTTAGATTGGTTCATTTGCGTACAAGTGTTGATTGGTTGTGGCTATGTTCTCAATCTCTTTACCTTTATTATCTCAATTTTGTACTTATGCTTCTATCATTCAAGAGCTAATTTATGCATGGCAAAAACGATATTCATATTCTCTCTCATTGCAGGTAACTAAGTTGAATAAATTTTAAGGAAACTTATATTTAAACAAAAGGAGACAACTTTGCTATTTTTTAAATTATTTAAAGGTGTTATATAAATTACTAAGAGAGATTACCTACACTCTTTTATTAGAAACTAGTATTCATTCGCACCAGAAACTTTACCATTCAAAGACAGATAATTGATAAATATTTTGTAACACTTTTTTCTATTCTTCATTACTTTTGTCAAAGTTGCGGAGTCGCTAGAGTTCGGGATTGAGGAGTCGGAGACTCCGAAACTAATTCGTAGTAACATACAAAATCCGACTACGACAAAAGAAGGGTCACTTCATTATCTACAAAAATGAAATATTTATTTTCTTTAATTAAAATACTTAAAAAAAAGACTCCTAAATTTTATTAGATGCCGGCTTTTCCCAACTCCAACTCATGAAACCTGATAGAGTCTGGGATTTTAATGGGATAAGATCCAGGGTCATGAAGTCGAAAAAATATTTTGCGACTCTCGCTCCATTTGTTTTTAATTTTTTGACTCTCCACCGGGTGTGTTTTAAAAGTGCCCCATTTATGGAACCAAACGAAATTAAATAAAATTATAATTTAATTTTCTATTCGTATATAAATCATTTTGCAAAGGTTATTTTAATTTAAAACATGAAATATTCTTAGACACCTTATTTTCAAATGGTAATTACTGAAATATAGATTGATTGTATGTTCTATATATAATATGATTTATTTCATTTATATTATATGTATTTTACATTCGAATTCACATCTCTTCTATAATATACATTGTATACTAAATGTGCATGCTGTTTTCTTGAATAGTATGAATTTTGTTGGATAAATCCTAGCATCCATGTTCTATTTCTGCAAAAATAAAACCTTGATTTTTCAGTTCCTCTAATAAAATTATGGTTCAAACTACAGCTCCATTTTAATGTTTTTCTAGTATCTTTAAAGGGGCAATTTCAGCATCTTCATCAAGTTAACGCTACATTTGACAAATATAGTTGATTCCTTTTGACTTATCTTGCCAGGATTGCATTTTCTTAAACCGCTATCAAATGCTTAATGACTGTTTTATACACTTCATTTACATTGCAAGAGTTGGAACTAATTTTGCTTAAACTTGGAAATGCTTAAAGCATCCTACTTGATATCATCCAAGATGCAACAGTAGTAACGCTACAATGACATTATTTGAAATTCTGTCGTATTAGATTTAGTGTCCCTAAACGCTTAGCAAGATGTTTTATCCAAGATCCGCTAACTTCTTTGCACCGCTACTAATGACGCTCCCAATGAGTGTATGCTTACTTTTGAAAGACGCTCTTCAGTTACTGGGATTACTCATTCTTAGTGTTTCTTGAGTTTGTATTGAACACGATTTGCATCTAATGTTCTTGTAATGTTTGCAGGATTGCATCTGACAGCATTTGCAAGCTTGCTACTGTAATCTAATTATGATTGTATTTCATTTGCGTGTATGTTGCATTCGAATCCACATCTTGTGAAAATTTTACACTATATATTGAACACACATTTTGTTTTCCATATTTTGTACAGGTTTTCTTCTCGCTTTTACAACATTATATTAATTTCAAATGTATTATTTTTACGAAAAGTTTAAATTTACTTATTTAAATTCAAATAGAATATTATAATAGTTACTTTTAGACATTAAATGTGGGTATTAATCAATATTTTTTATCATAAATAATGAACAAAATATGTGGGCTACACGGGAGATATTAAAACTATATATAATACTCAATTGTCACACTTCTTTGCTTAACTTCATCTAAATATTTGATGTAATACATTATTTTGTTTTCATTTGAATAAATTTTCGTAATGTTACGCAGAGTACATTGATAATTTTTCATTAAAAAAGATATCAAACAAAATTGTCTAAGGGTGAATAAATGATGAATCATTACTTATACATTAGAAGTACACAAAACCTATTATTACAGTGAGTCGATTGAAAATTTTCAAGAATTTTAAAATTTTTGTAATAGATGACATACCAAATAATACATTCACAACTTTTTTCTTCATCCACAAATCTAAAAAGATGTTTATTAAAAATGCTCCTTTTTAGAAATATTTAGTCTTTGAAATAATGGTTAAGTTGTAAATCTGGCCTAGAATGTTTAAAGTTACTGTTAAAAACAGCTTAAGCTCTTTCACCACGATAAGGCGATGCTAATTGAAAGAGAGAAGGCATGCACAACGAAATAAACGTGCAAAGAAAATAATGGGAAATAAATACTTGAATTTATTGTGAAAATATAATATAAAAAATAAAATTTTAAAAAATATTTCTTTTTTTAGGGAACAAGGTCCTAGCATTCCTACTTCTTTTTTTCTTGCAACTTTTTGTGTTAATGGCAAAATTAATTTCTTATCCTTTGAAAGAATATTATTTTTATTTTCTGAATTAAAGAATTCTCTAAATAAAAGTCCATCTTTTTTGGTCGAAAATTCGTATTTTGAAACCTTAAAATGAGTTATCTACTTTTGTTGTTTGTCCTAGTAAATAAGAAATCATTTCCAGTAATTTTTTAGGCTTCCAGTCTATTAAAAGCTTCAAAATATGATTCTTGGACTCACAAGCATTGTTTGTACCCATCAATGGAATCTCAGGATGCCTTCTTCTTGGTATAAAGATATATTTTAGTCAATGACTTCTATTTCTTTTTCTAAGTATCCAGAAAATGAAGAACCAAAATCATTTAAAACATCGTTTTTTCTTGTAATAAATTGTCTTTCATCTGAACAATCGATTAAACCATTATCTACAAAAATCATTTTGAGCAAAAGATTCATTTCTCTATTTTTCAGGATTTTATAAGTGTTATTATGTCTGCTAAAGCTTTCTTTGAGATGCCTTCTGCAGAGGGTAACGTAGAGTTGTTTCTAAAGCCTTTATAATCGCTCTTTCTTGATCACATCCAAAAATTCCATCGATCATTCCTATTTTCATATATACATGAGAAAAAAACTGTGATAGGTTTCAAAGCTAGCATCCCAATGTAAAAATAGGTCCTAAAAAATTGGACAAGTCTCAGAACTTTTACGTACAAGTTTTTTTTCTTGAAAAACAAAGAAAGAAACATAGCAGGCACCAGGATTGAAAGTCCGATCTATACAAATTATATAATTATTTTTTAAAGCAGATGAAAAATGAGAAAGCATATTATTACTATACAAAATAAATGAATCTGAGGTATTTAAGGCAAATCTAATAAAATCATGTCCATTGGACACCATAGATAATACCTTTTGAATTTCGTCAGATAAATTACAAGACGAAGACGTAGAAAATAACCTATTCTTTAAATTTATAATATAATGTGAATTCCTAGGAATATACTCATTTTTAGTAATTAAGTTTGAAAAAAATTTTCTAACATCTTTTAGCCCCTCTTTAAATTGCTGAACTACATTCTCGGTAACTTTTTTCGGTGTTCTAATATAGGTAGAATTTATATATTTTGATTTACCATGAAAAGAATGACGGAAAAATCCTTTATATTCAAACGTAACATAGTTACAATAATGTTCATGACTTAAAAACTTTGAAAAATAGCATACTCTACGCTCATAACTCTTGTCTTTCTTCAATTTTGTAGAATACCTCTTTAAAATACAAGCACTATTTTTCTCTCAAGATTCCTAACATAGAGCCGAAATCATTAACTTTATAAAAATAAGTTTTTATGGAATTTGAGCCCCAAACACCACAATCATCAATGAATCTATTTGAAAACGTATCATACTTAATGAAACAAACATTTTCCTTTAAACCATTTGGTTCACATTTAGGCAATTCTTTTTCTACATTTTGCAGAAAAAAATGCACCCATTCAGCCTCATTCAAAAACCTATTTTAAGTCTATAAAATTATGAGTGCTATCTTTAATAACAATGTTGTTCGAAAAATTTTGAGAATAATTATGATCTAATAAAATGGTACTATTTTTGTTATAATTGTCAGAAATAAAAAAGAATAAAAGCATGTTAAACTTTTGGTATACATAAAACAAAATGATTTGGGTTTATTTATATAAGTTTTGGCGTTAAAATTTGTTCACAAAAAAGAATATTAATATGTACACACTCTGAGAAACATTCATTATAACTGTTGGGATAGATAACTTTATTCAAAATTCTTTGAACCAAGTTATTAGAGGAATTATAAGGTGGATATGTAAGATTTTATATGAAACATTTGAAACTGCAGAAATCGTGTATATATTGGACCAGCCATAACATACGTTTTTGATAGCATTTTGAAAGTCGCATACTTTTTCATAATCGTTATTCAAATAATTTTGTGAGTTTTTGATAATGGCGATCAAAACACGCAATTTTAGAGAAAGTGTTTCATTATCAAGAAAGAAAGAAGAAATAGCATTAAATAGACAATTGCTATCTGGAGTAGAAATTATTGGAGTAAGGGATAAATTTAAGGAATAATAGTCGATAATACTTTTAGAAATCAGATCGACATTAGGAAAATATTTTTGAGGAGAATTTTGAAAAAAGTTGCAGTCGCTTGTCCGAAGAAAAATGAACTCTGCTTCTATATAAAGTTTAAGGCTACACAAAAAAAAATTGAATCAAATATTTAAAAGCGAATTTTTATAATTTTCTATGCGTTTTAAACTTTTTAAGAAGCAAAACTTGTTATTATATTCATTACAACTCAATCAAAAAAATGAATATTATTTAATAAATAAAAAAAGCCTGTTCAGTATTCAATTTCTGGTATCCAAAATGAAAAACTTCAGTACATTCAAAACATTGAATGCTATCATCGGCTCCAGCAAAAATCCGGCAACTTTTGCAAATCATATTATTGAAAAAAACTTTCAAAAATTAAAATTTTCAGAATAAAACTCGAAAAAAAAATTCCCAGAGGAAAATTTAAAAAGAAAAGAATGGAATTCGCCATTTTTTGAATATTGGGGCACTTTTATCTGAAAGAATTCATTATATAAAACAATATAAACTTGAAAACTTATTTTCAACCTAAAAATAAGTGCAGTTTATGAAAAGACTTTCAAAATTGATATAAAAAAAATCATTGTTTTATGTAAAAACTCCACTTTCTAAAATTTTGAAGTATATTTTCCAAATATAAAACAAATAAATTAATTTGGGGCATCCTTAAAATAGACCACTCTCCACCACCCATTTGTAATTTGCGATTGCAACTCCATTTATGTTTACTTTTTAACACAGATGCATCCACCTTTTTATAATTATGCAAGATCAACTTTTCTGCTTAAACCTCCAACTTATGTAAAATTGCTTTAGAAATATCAGTTATAAGTTACTCAGTTTTCTATAGTTTTCAATCTATCTATAACTCAAATTAAAAGTGTTATTACATCAGGGTGTTAACTAGACCTTATATGTAGCCGTCAGACGGCCGCTTCCCGAAAACATTTTTGAATGTAAGAAAAAAGAATATAAAATAAGTTAACCTTTAAGGACCAGAATTTTAAAGACTAATCGTCTACTTTATTTTTCAACACAATTTTATATATCTAAAAAGCAAGCGATTTTCATTTTTGGGACACCCGTGTCCTACCATTCCTCAAAGGGTTAATTAGATAAAATATTTTGTTGTTACTTTAAAATTAAGTCATGTAAGAGATTGTCTTTTTATCTGTTCACGCTTTATTAGCTAATCTGACGGACCAATCAGAAATTTCTGGTTAACACACTGGAGATGTACCATATTTCAAGATCCTTTGTGAATGTTGATTTTAGATAGTCATTGAAAGATGTCTTAAATCTTACACAGTTCTGCTTTATGTTGCAACGCAAAATGTTTTATTGATTTGTATTTGTAGTTTAGTGTCTTTCTTACATTGTCTCCAAAAAGAATTTTTTATCTAAGCAAATACAATAGCATTTAAAAAGTAAACTTATCCAAAAAAAATTCAAAGTATTTCGTTTCAATTTTTTCCCCAAATTTTCTACTCATAAACTCTGCTTTGTTCCTTTACAGGGAATTTTGCAATAAAAAAAGATTTTTTCATTTTTTTGAATGTTTCAGTCTTTTTTTATGTTCCGTTTTTGCAACGTTGACTACTAAAAAGAATGTCGATGCATTTATTTTTTGATCTAACCGTTATGAATATAGCCATTTTTAAAATTGGAGTCACAATGATTATTTACTTCGACTCTACGACCCTTAATAGTAGTCGGTATCTAATAAAATTTAGGAGTGGGATTTTTTCAAGTATTGATTTAGTAAAAGAGTTTAATAAATTTAAATAACCTTTATTTCCTTACTTTCAAGCTTTTTCAATCTTGATTTTTTTTAACATTAATATCAGTCATCTGAAAGACATTCTGTTTCTACAATTAGTACAAGTAGATGAGATTTCATCAAAAAGTTAGTGCTCAAAATTTCAACATATTTTCTTTTGAGGAGCAGGATGGAATCCAATGACAAACATCCAAAACATTGTCACTTTGTGTCAAATTTACAAGTGTAATTTTCTTGTTGTTCATCTTGGTTAGAACATGACGCAACAATCTGCGTTTGTAGTAGCTTTTGAAAGTTTTAATGAAAGGATAGTAAATTAAAGTTTTAGAAGAATACGAGAGAAAGAATGACTTGAACTCAGCGAAAACAAAAAAATGCCTGAAGGTAGTTTGCAGTGTTTATACTACGCTGGACACTAAAATTTTATAGATGTTGCCCTAGTCACAAAAGGTACTTTTTTTTAATTCCAAACCCATGATTTAACTCTTCTGGCTTCTCCTGAACCCTATTGGGTAGTGTGACGATTACTTTCATTGCTTCACTTCTTGCCTCCCCATCATATATGTATTGTTATATTGTATACATTATGTCTGAATAAAAGTAAGCTTGTTTTTACATGATACTTCCTTCAGAAAAAGCTCCTGCACCATGGTTGCGGAGTTGAAGGGAAATTATCTCTTTCTGTCAGTACCTAATAAATCCAACTTCATCTTCAAATACCTAAACCTTACTTTTACTTTCAGTCGAAGGACCTATCCCTTTAAAAACGTAGACTCCGCAATCTTAGCCAACACTTTAACAGTGTGCTGAAGACAAAAATTTGAAATATTTCTGCAATGAAAATTACAAGTCCTTTTGAAAGGTCATAAATGAGGCATTCAGGTCAAATGCACCCCTCACCCGCACACCAGTGATGGCACTCCTGTCTAACAACCAATTGGACATTTTAAGGCGTTAGAGTCGGTATCTAATAAAATTTTGGAGTCGGAAGTTTAATTTTTTAATTTCCATTTTCTATCAATTTTAATTGTGGTGTTATCTATAGTTAATTTTAAATATTTCTTATTATAATGATAAAAGCCTATATTTCAGAAGATATTAACCCCCCTCCCCTGCGTATGACTTGGGAAGAGTATTTTCTTGAAATTTACTCCTAATCCGATTTGTATAAAGTATACATTTTAAGAACCCCTTTATTTAGATCGATAATATTATAATTTGAGAGTAAGGACGATAATACACCATTTGAAAAGTTTAAATTAACTCTCAGTCAAGAATTATCATATCCCAATAGAGATTGTATAACGTATATATACATCATTAGTCGATATCTATGTGTGCTAATCTCATTGATGAATACAGCGATGAAATTATTGTTATGGTGACGGCGTTATTAGTGCAATGGTGAATGAGAAAATCAAAATAAACAATATAGCTCTATCTGTCAAATTAGTGAGAAACGGTTACTACCTTATGTACGCTCCTTTCGAGAGTATTTCTATTGCAAGACATTTTTCTGTTTAAACTTTAAAAATATCTTTTTCAAAACACTGCCAACTCTTATGATATGTAGCAATTCACTCAATTTTATTTTAGGAATGGTACAAGTGACTGGAATTTGTCTCTTTGTTGCCAAGATCAAGCTCGACCCTAAGGCATTTATTCACATCGATCCAATCTTTTACATTCATACCGGAGCTGGTTGGTCTTTTTACACAACGCTGGTTTCATCCATCTTTTTGCTTATCATCTCACTGTTATTTTCGCATCAATCAAAGAGCTCTTTTTAAGCTTGATACTTTTTTACCCAAATCTCAAATTTATTTCATGCTTATAATTTAATTTTTATACTGTGTTTTAAAAGTCTGAATTTTATAATATCCGTGAATTAGTGGTATTTTTTCAAAGAATTTTTAATCAAATTTTAGTTTTTAATAATTGTAATTGAAATAAAATAATTTTCTTGAAACAATCCGGTTGAAAATTTTGCTATTTACACCTCTTTCACTTTTTGTTCCTTTGTATTGAAAATTTTGTAAAGAATGAAAACGTGGCAAAGATTCAAAACGAGCGAACTTTTAGGTGAGGCTGGATACGTGTTCCAACTACATTCGATCAATCCCAACATTAAAATACGCAATGGATTCGATAATTCAAAGCTCCAGAGAATGTATGGAATTGTGTAGAAGTACCAGGAGTAGAACTGATAATGAAGACTTCTACAAAACGTCATGCCAATGAAGTTGGTGAAGTATAAAATGCATAAGGAATTATGTGTAGAGAGGTTGGCTTTGGCAGTTTGCCCAACAGATGTGAAAATGTTTATCATCAAGGATTTCGGACTGAGATTGCACTTGTATATGCAGAATAGGAAGAGAAAGACAACGTGCAGGAGGAGTAGGGAGAGGTGGAAGTACCGATTCAGAAAAAGGTACTCTGGAATAAACTTCCAGTTCACGCTCCACTTGTACAGAAAGACTCTTTGAAAGTTGAAGGCCATGGAGAGATAGGCGCTCGCGTTGTGGGCTAAAAATGGCGCGCTCAGCAAGGATTCAAGCAACAGAAGCTTGAGAATGAAGGAAATGCAGGAAAGGAGTGAGTAAGAGGACTGAATGTACGTGAGGATTAGAAAGCCGGGAAGGTAGAGAATACTGTTCATTTTAACACCCAGGCTAAGAGCAAATGTAATTAGGCTGGTTGTGTGTCTGCGTCTGATCCAGGCATTTATTGATATGTTGAGAAAGAGCATACACACGGGGTCGTTGAAGAGGCGGAGAAGATAGATGGAATGAATACGGTAAGATGTTAAGCAAATAAACACAGCTACGCATGGAGGAATATTTACGGAAGACATTCTATACGAGTCCAAAACAAAGAGCAGGTTAATAAAGTAAATGCCGCAAAAAATGTACTGGCCAAGCTTTATGCTACTTCCTTTTTCTGTAAGGAGATAAAGGACATAAAAGATGTAGGTGTGCAAGGCAGGATAAACACATGGTCCTGTATCACCTTGAAATTTCGAATAGTCCAGAGTGCTGTTTTCAGCGAAGTGGCCGACCTGTTGCATGTACGTCTTCCAGTCAATTTCGGTGTAGGGAACGTATTCTATGATGCAAATGCAGGCAAACAGTTCATAGAGAAGGATCAAACTGCACGTCTGAAAGTAATATGCTTTGTTGAACAGCATTTTTGCCGCCAAGCTCTTGACATCGTTGCAAACTTTTTTTATGCTTTTACACCGAATTTGCATCTTAATTGTTAAAACAAGTCAATAATTCTGTGCATTCCTTTTTAAAATGGAAAGTCTAAATAAGAATATGTTAAGTATGAAGAATTGCTTGGTTATGCAATAGCCACATCCAAGAAAGAACAGTTTGCCAACATGGCTGTCTGAGTGATATCAACAACTATTGGTTATTTTTAGAAAAATTTAATTATATTTTACATTGCTTATTTTTAAAAAATGATAGATATTTGCTCACTATAGTTTCGGCAAGAGACTGCCTTCAGAGTAAAAAGAATTATGAGTGAAGAGTTTTCCAAACATCTAAAAGTTTAGGTAGTTGTGTTCACTGATTAGTCTTTTTCCTCAGGAAGAAGGCAATCTCAAGCCGAAGGTATAGTCAAGGATATATTTATCTTTTTTAAAATCACCCATATAAATTTTATTTTATTCAATAACCATTTAAAATGCAAGATTTTCAAATATAATTAATAAAATGCAATATCTCTAGTGTTTTAATTTAGCGATACATATATATATATACAGTAGACCCTCGTTAAGTCGGACTACATGGGGAGAGGGGTAAGCCGATTGTCCGACAAAACAGAGGGTCTACTATAATATTTCAAATTGGCCAAATTTATAGCCACAAGCTTTGGAATAAAGTCAAAATTTATGACGACTGCGAACTACCTATGGAGTGAAAAACATAAAATGGCTGCTTGTAAACCAAAGCGAAATTAAAAAGTCAAGAAAATGTACGCTTGTAAGCCTATGATGGAAAACATTTGTGTTCTGGGTCACGGTCCAACTTATTCGATATTCGAGTTATTAAGGTTTGAGTTAACGAGGGTCTACTGTATATATATATATATATATCAATGTTGACAATATTTTGTGAATGGGGTATGTGGCATGTTTAAATTGGTAACTGAATGAAAGGAAAAACAATTTGAAGGATTATATGATAGAATCTACAATTTTGAATCGAAATTTTAGGGCCTTGAAAAATTTCACTAATTACTAGAAAATACAATAAATTAACATAAGGAACAATTTTTTAAAATAATCTGTTACTAGTTTTTGTTTAGTTTTCTCTTTAAATTTTTCAAAAAGAAGATTAAAAATATAGAAATGTTTATTCCTGATTTTTACAGTTATGGATCCTTCTTCTTTACAGAATAAGGACCACAAGAGCTTATTCCGTCGAGACGCCCATCTGAATGCTGTGATATCACACGAAGAGTTTAGGTACCTCGATGTGATCAATGCTAATCCTTCAAGCAGACTAAATTCACGAAAGCTCTTAATATCAAAACAGATCTTTAGAACAGAAGCTTAATTTTCCAGTCCACTCTTCATAAATCCCTCCAAATAGCCGTCTCTAGCATCTCTGTTCCTATTCCGAATCCCTTAATTGAAACCCTAACCGAAAATTCAGAGTTGGCTAATCTGGTACTCTCTTGGTGGACAGGGCTGGAGTTTAGATACTCGACATTTTCTTCTCTCCAAGAGTCCTATTTGGTAAGCCTGTATCAGTTCCATGAGGTTCATAATCGCTTGCAAAACATAATAACCAAGATTCATAACTCTCCGATAGTGATTACATCCGTCGAGATTAGCAGTCAAGTCTCACTTACTTTTTACGGAGACCTGGCAATTCTGGAGATTGGTCAAACTCAGATTCCAGGAACTTACAACAGCTTCCTCTCAGTTGAGAGTAGTTTTAATGGATCGTTCTCCGTGCTTCTGTATTCTCTGATTGCTAATGTGAATTGTAAATATAGAGATTTTTGTTTCTACAAAACTGTGTATGACTACATCCTGACTGGATTTAAGGACATCTGTGTTTTCAAGGATAAAGTCTCAGATATTGTCAAACAAATTTTACCTGTGACCATAGCTAAAATTTTGAAAGAAAAGGATCCAGTTATTAAATCCGCTTTTATTAATGAAACACTCATTGAGTCAACTTTACTGAGCTCTCACTTATTGACGTGGATATATCAGTTCCCATTAACTACCGACACTCATGTTCATATTCTCTTAGAACTAGCAGGACTCTAAAATATTTACCTATCCTGTGGTAGATTTTAAGGAATCGTCTGCCAATATGCTGGACTTAATAAAACCACCTCAGTTCTCTGATTTTACTTTACACTGGACTATTCGTAATCAGTTCATAAAAACTTTCAAGGAAAGTTACTTCAACCACTTTCATAAACTTCCCCCTTATGAGATAACTGGCACTCTTCCTCCTTCGTTAGACACTATCTTGTCAAACGGAAAACTATCTCAGTCTGCATTCTCCCATATTGCTCCAGAAGCTTTCTCCAAACTTGTACTCAAACAGGCCTTCTTGTACGATTTTTCAATCGATTCGAGCGAAATTATTTCGGATAAGTCTATAATACCATCGCGATTCTCCTGGCCACAAGAATACGACACATACGCCTATAAAAACTTCTATTGTCAACGTTCTCCATCTGTATCTCGAGAATCAAAGCGGCTACTAATTAGTTATTTGCAGACATCCCCTTCCACCGTGAAAGAAATTCTTGACCTTGTGTCTCAGAACGCTCTAGAAGATGAAGATCTTGTCTATGCTATCATCTTCAAAGAAAGGGAGCTTAAGCGAGTCAATGCAAGAGGGTTTTGCAAAACCTCGTATAATGCCAGAATCTATCAAGTAAGCACGAAAGAAGAACTTATCTGGCTCCATTCTTCCGTTGTTTAGTAATCAAACAATGACGCTGGATCGTCTTTCAACTCTCAAAACGCTTACGACACTCACCTCACATTTCACAGAGAGCACCAGTTACTTCGTCTCTTTTGACTGGAGTAACTGGTGTCTCTCAATGAGCGGGGAACTTACTAATCCGCTATTCCAGGAACTGGACAACTTATTCAATTTGGAAAACATATATACGACATCTCATCTCATGACGATCCGATCTCCGCTTTTGATCATCAACAAGCGCTTCCCTCTACGATCTCTTAATCCAGTTGATCTTGCTTTCTATGCCTACGGCCACCCTTCGTCTCCCTCTTGGTTTGAGGGGATGAGACAGAAAGGGTGGACGTTGGTTACCTCTTGTCTCTTGGAAATCATACTTTATCGTTGTCGTCTTGGTGGTTCCATTTTGTGCCAGGGCGACAACCAGATTGTGGTCCTGCCTGCTCATCAGCCTGCATTCCGTCATCGAAACCTCAATGATCAAACCCATGTGATCTCCAACATGATCCAGCAGCTGCATTCCCTCTGTCCGACCTTAGGAATGCGTCTTAAACCAAACGAGACCTGGTCCTCTTCCATCTTGGAAAGGTGTTTTACTATAAGGGGGCTCAGACTCCTAATGCTCTCAAGATCGCAAACCGCATTAACATTATCCTCAATGATTTATTCCTCACTACAAACAATCTAATCGGCTCCATATTCTCCAACTGTGCTTCACTCGCTAATTTCGATACTTCCTCTCATTTCTCATACCTATTTGCTCTAACATTGTCTAGTCTTCACTTGCACCCTATATGTCATTACAACTGGATTAAAACTAAAAGTTTATGCCTTATCCCTAAGCAATTAGGTGGCCTGAATTCACTCCTCTATCCCTATTTTACCACTAAAGGGGTGGTAGATCCGCTGTCATCCTTTATATCCTTTTCGCTTTACTGTAAACTTATTTCTCCCACTCTCTATGCCATGATATATCCCTTTCTCTGCCCAAAGATCGCCCCGGGAACCAATCTGGTAAAACTCCTCAAAGACCCTTATGCATTAACCCTCGCATGGCCGCTGCGGCCCTTGACTAATAAAGAAACGTTAAATGAGTCCCATATCCACTGTTTACTTCAGCTTAGGGACTCTGAAAACTTCATTCAGATGGTTTATCATAGTTTTTTGGAAAAATTGGGACAAATCGTTTGAAATATTATTTTTAAATACGCGTGCTTTTTACATAGTGAAACTTACCTATTTCGACATGAAAACAAATAGTGTATTTAAAAGTTTTATTTCAATAAAACACACTTTTTATTCAATTTTTGAATTAAAATTATGGAAAACAGCTTAGGCAAACTTTCTTTGCGTGCTTGTTGCAGACATTTTGATGACACTTGTCGTATGTTTGGAAAATTCTACTTTTACAGTTGTAAGAAAAACAAGTCTTTCTTTTTAGACTTTCTGAGGAAGAATCACTTTGTTCTTTTACAAAACCATAGGATTGTAGTATGCGTCTTACTTCTTGAGGTATTTGATTGCTCTGTACTTTTCATTGATGTTTCTGCAAGACTGAATGCTAATCTGCGCAAAACTTGTTTTCTGCCGCCTTCTTTCGAATCATATTCATCAGGACAATCCGCTCTCATAATAATATAAGTGTTGAGTCCAGCCATATCGAAATAATTTGAAAATATTGCCATTGGCCCTCTGAAGTTTGTTCGATATGTAGAATACATGTTCACCATTTGATTCGCTTTATCGACCCCACACTTATACTTGTTGTATGTAAGCATAGATTTCGGTTTATTTTTCGAGCCCATAAACTGAATATTTGAGTAGACATTACATAAACAGCTTTGAAATTATGAGAGGCGTGTCTGGTTGGAACGTAAGCGATCAAGCTTGCAGTTTCTGTGAAGAGCGTAAAAGATTCGCATTCTTTCATTTTTCTTTTTTTCAAATTTTGTTTCTTCATTGCAGGAGGGATAAATCTTCTCATCTCTGTGCATGTACCCACTACCGACCATGATTTACTTTTACCCCAAACGCACAGATCATGGGACATGAAAAATCGATCGACGACAATCCCAGCACCCCTAGGAAGTTTTGCATTTTCGCATAATCTTGTCACGATTGCCTCACCACCAAAATAGTTTTCTTGTGAATGTGAAGAATAATATATCTCAGGTGAAAGAACATAAAAACTCCATGCATCGTTCAAATGGTAGAACTTTATCCCTAACTTCCCTGGTTTACTGGGGTCATATATTCTAATAGGACAGTTTCCACGGTATTTTAGCAATTGTTCATCTACACAAACATAATCTTTGACGTTCCAATATCTGAAACATAATTAGAGTAATGAAAAAGACTGGTACACAGACGTATACACACACATGTACACACGTACGTATATACACACACATGCATACATACATACACACATCACACACACGAAGATACATACACACACACATGCACAGACGTACATACACACATCACACACACGAACATACATACACATGCACAGACGTACATACATACACACACAAGCACATATATACACACAACGTACACAGATACACACACATGCATACATACACACATGCACAGACGTACATACACACACACACATGCACAGACGTACATACACACACACACATGCACAGACGTACATACATACACACACAAGCACATATATACACACAACGTACACAGATACACACACATACATACATACACACGCATGCACATACACACACATTGCACATACATACACAGATACACATACACATATGTACCACACGGTAAACGGAGAAGGATTGGCGAAGGAGAAGCATTGGCGATTTTTCTTTTTTTTGATGTTGCCGCAAACTTGTTCATGTGCACTGCCACTATCACACAATTCTTTTTTTTCCTCATCACTTTTCTTGCTCGCTCTCACGATAAAACACTTTGCTTGCGCATATGGTTATCATTCATTCGTTTTCTCTCATACTACTATTTATTTTGTAAATCTTCATTATTTTTCTAATCATTTTACTTCTATACTTTTTTTTATTCAATACAGTTATTAAGATGTATATTGATGGATATAATTATTTAAAAAAAAAGGGAGTATTTGAAGACTGTTCACTATTACTGTACGAGACCCTCTTGCTCAGGTTTGTCTTTTTTCTTATTTTTTGAATTCAATTTAATTAATTTTAAATAGACTGTCTTGATTTTTACACTTTTACTTTTTTAAAATTAGAAATCAAATTTTTACACAGACTTGTTTAAAATTTTTAAACCTTGACAAAAGGGCTGGAGGCTCGTAAGGCAATGGAAATGATTGTTCCAAGTTCAAGCCTTGCCTCTGCCGAAAACTCATAGCTTGATGTGAGCGGTGCTTCTGCGCTTTATCAATGAAAATACCACACCACCTTTAAACCTTTTCTGACAGATTAGATAGATACTTTGCAAAAAATAATTTCTTTATAAAATTTTCAAAGGTAATTATAGAGCAAGTTGTATGTCGAATACTATCTATATATGCTTATTATTGCAAATAATGATATTTTTTGTTAACATATAAACATTTTTTTTATAGGTAGGATTATATATCAGAAAAATCCCGCTTCACCACTGAAGGTTGTTTCACACAACCATGACAAAATTAGTGAAAGAATATTAGAATTTAATAAAAATATAAAAGAAGAAGCAAGGTTCTCAATGAAGGCACCTAGTCATATTTATCAGTAAGTTTTTTTAGTAAAAAATGTTTTATAATAAAAATAATCTTTTAGGGATAATTTATCGATATTGTCTCAAAGTGATAGAGAGGGTATGTTTTCTAAACAAACTATTCTACGTAGAATACGGTATAACGAGAAAAGAATTCAACCTCCAAAGTTGATAAATTTTGACATACAGGAAAACTATCACAAAGTAAATGGGGCACCTTTTTTACAAGTCGACAGACTTATTCCAACAAATAAAAGACTGATAGTATTTTATGGAAAGGTTTTAACTTATTTAAAACAAGTAAGCAATATTGAAAATATCTACATTGATGGAACGTTTAAAAAAACTCCAAATATGTTTCATCAAATTATAACTATTCATACATTCCATAATAAAATTCAACTTCCAATACTCTACTCTCTTGCGTGTGATAAGTAAGAAGATACCTACAGGTTTTTATAATTAATTAAAAATTTTTGTTTTTATTGTAAAATTTTAGAGAAATTTATCAAGTTTTAAAAGTCAATAAAAACAATTACATCTGATTTTGAAAGCGCAATCATATCTTCAAACAAAAAAGTTTGGCACATATAATGTTTATATATATGTATATATATTATAATATTTTTAATACTTCAGGAATTTCCAAATGCAAAATTCACAGGATGTTATTTTCATTTTTCGCAAAGCATTTATAGAAAAATAAAATTTCTTGGTTTCGGCCGACTATATTCAACAAGTGAATCCTTTCGTAAATGTGTTAGATTTGTCCTTGCACTTGCTTTTCTTCCACCTTTACAAGTATATTTTTTTGTAAATACTTTTCTATCATTAATTGCATCTTTTTTTTTTAGGTAAAAGTAGTTTATAGAAAAATAAAAAACTTGATGAATCCATTCAATATTGAGCAATTTCACTCTTATTTTGAAAATACTTGGCTTCGAGATATATATTCATGGAATGTATATAATAGAAAGGTGAGGACCAACAATCATTGTGAAGGTTTTCACAACAGGTTAAATAACTTTACAGTTTTATCTAATTTAGATTTTTAATATATATTTTTTTTAGTTTGAAATCTTGTCTCCCCAACGAAAAAACTAATGTTTGGGAGGTTTTTTCATTTTTTATGAAGTCGGAAGAAAAAATATGGAAAGACATGGCCGAAATTGAAAGCGTAGATTCTGGATATTGTTGGAGTGGTGGAAATAAAAAGAAGAGAGAAGAAAAGGAAAGACTGTTGGAAAGAATATATGAAGAATTCAACGAGAATGAAAACCATCTTTTCTTCATATGTTTGTCCTCCTAAAAACCTTAATTATGAAGAAACACAAAACGAATATACATTGGATTTTTCTGGAAGAACCTCTTTTAATATTTCTTCTATTTTAAATTGATTTTTACATTTTGTGCTTAATTTTATTTTATTGATACTTAAATAGATATATATTTTTATGTTCATTTTTTTTATAATTATTTTAATAACAAAATATTTATGAAAATAGTTTTGAATAAACAAAAATCTTTTCAAATTGCATAGTTTTTCCATTTTTAATACTTTAAAATTTAATTGAAATAATTTAATTTTAATATTCAAAATTTTTCTATTTTTATTTTATAATATAAAATTTTGGACAATTTTAAGTAACGTAGGCTCGTTTAAGAAAAAATTTTCATAAAAATTCTAGAATTTAGTATAATAATTTGGGTAAAAACGTAATAAAGCACAAATTTTTTAAACCTGTAGTTGATTTTTTTAGAAAGATATAGAAGTTGAATTTTTTTGTAGATATTATTGATTAAAAAAAAATTATCGTTTAAAATTTTTATATAGGGGTAAACGTTAAAAAAAACTTTTTTCAGTTTTGTGTAATATTTACTTCAAATTAATATTCAGTGTAATATTCAGTTTTTGTTATTTAATAGTTACAATTTTACATCTAAAATCCTGATAATCAAAAGTTTCATGTGGAGCAGTAACAGTTATAGCATTATTCATGTGCTACAAAGTGATGAAGAAAAAAAGATAATGAGATGGTGGCTAATGTAGATAAGAAGCAAGGCGGCAACATCAAAAAATTTTAAAAACGCCAACGCTTCTCCTTCGCCAATGCTTCTCCTAGAACCCACACATTGCACATACATACACAGACGCGCGCACACACACACACGAAACAATACACTCTACACACAAAGAAAGACATTTACTAATAACAGACAACTCAAAAACTCTATCACCATTTTACAGGCAGGCAAACTATGAAAGCCAAATATGCATACCAAAAAAAAAGAATTACTTGTGGAAAACTTTGAAAAAATGATCGTTTAGGAGACGTAATGCCTTTATTCTATCAGAAGAAGTATCTCTTACTAATGGATCATCGAATCGAATAAATCGAGTACAATACTTTATTTCATCTTTGGACAAACCAAGCCGGTACAATGAAGCAAAATATCCAAGAAGTACATCAATAGTAAAACTTGAAGAAAATTTGCTGATTTGGATCCATAAATTGCACCTTATACTTCATATAATTCTGCATCTTTGTGAAAATTTCAGTTAGAAGTTCCGTAGTGAAAAAAAGGCTCCAAATTTTTTCTGGAGATGATAGTCTTTTAGATTGATTTTTGGAACCCGGAGGTACTCTCGAAACATTGCGTAAATTTATGCTTCGGCTTCTACCTCCACTTGATGTAGGGAGACTTTCCTTAGTGAAATATATGACGCCACTCTTCGAGATCAAGTCTTCAGAAGTCATGAGGTATCAAAACTTGGTGCAGGAAGAATTGGATGAATCTTGTGATTAGAAAACAAAAACAATTGGCTGGTGGAATCGTAATTTTCCGCGGCTTGTATTTGAATGTCAAGCAAGTAAGAGATACAGATGCACTTTTAGAGAAATCAAATCAAAAAATTGAAATTGTTGAGGCTTTCAAGGTTAGACGAATGAAAAAATTAGGTTTATTTGACCCAAGCGACGTAAATATAAACATATAAGTTATACGACACTGGTGAGGTGGATGAAAACACATAAGTTTATTCGGCACCAGTAACGTAAATGTAAACACAATTTTATTCGGAACTCATGGTGTAAACACGTGCCAGCATGCAAGCACGTATACACACACAACACAGTTTTCTCATTGTATTTGAAATGTTTGGAGCTTTCAAGGTTATGATGAATCTTGAAGTTATTTATTATTATTCTTCATTTGAAGTGAACCTTATCTACGACACGTATTTGTCGTTATTATACTTTGCATCTTTTTTGCGTATTTGTCGTTATTATACTTTGCATCTTTTTTGAACTTGTCTGTTATTTTTATTTTTCAAAATGTTTGTTTTGTGGATGATCGGAAGTGAACACAATGTTCTAAACTCTTTACCTTACTAATTACTTTAGGTAATTACAAAGATGTTATATGACCTAACATTTTATTACTGATGTTTTCCAAATTGAGAAGTATAAGTGAAAGAATTAAAATTTATTGAGAATTGAAAACATCAAAAGTTAGATGGCGTTAAGAAAACAAGAAAGCCTAACATCACTATTTCTTGGCTTTTTCACTATGAAAGCTTATGGAAAATTTGGAAAACATTTAAAAAGCCATTGTGTACTTTAGTGTAAATTTTTTATATTTTTTTTCAAGAAAATTGAAAATGGACCTCCGCGGCCCTCTTTCACCATCTAAGGTAATAAAATTTTCCAACCATGCGAGGGTTAAATATACACACCCTCGAGGACATTGAACTGATTATGAGAGGTGTAATCAGAAAAAAATCCAAGGTATTGTCAAAAATCCTTTCTTAGTTCAATTGTTTTGTGCGGCTACAGATTCGACGGAGGCCAGCTTAGTGTCAGATTTAACTCAATCCAACCCTTATAATGCACGCCTTTATAATAAGGTGTACACTTTATCAAACGTGGCTTTGATCGAGAGTCTGCTGTCAAAATTTAATTCTTCTATATCTGTCCGCATACTCCTGTCTCATGATTCAACTCCACTCCAGGCTTCGATATTCATTCAAATTGTGTCTAAGTATAATAAGCTAGTTTTACAGACCCTTCATGAAAAGTTGTCCTCTGACCCCGCTCATCTTCCTCCAATCTATCTCAATTATCAAGGTGAACCATGTAGTTACCTTATTGCAGATTTTCTTAGAAATCAATAATGGGAACGGAAGACAACCGGAGTGACAATGCCTTGCTTTCCGGAGCAAGTGAAGTTTCACATCACTCCACCTGCTAATCTCTGCCCCAGCAATTTTATGCTCATAGACGTCCATCCTGGTGTCAATCGACATCTGTGAAGAGGACCTCTTCTTCCATACATGGGATCTCGCACGGGTTGAAATACAAGTCTGGGGCACTAGAATTAATATCAACAGATTCGTCTATTCATACACTCCAAGATTTGCTCACGCTCAAGTCCTGGCTCCCACAAGTAAACCCCGATATCCCTAACACCCTGGCTCTTTTAGATATTTTGCTTGCCGAAAAGACAGACATTCCTGTTGAAGCTCTCACTGATTTCACCGGCCGGATTGTAGGTGGATCCCTAACTCACAGGTTGAATGACCCCCTGCATGGACTTATGAATTTCAGCACTTACGCATCTATCACAACAGACTGTCTCTTGGACTACAAGCAAGGTGGGGAAAACTTTACAATCTGCTTCCAAAGTTTGATGTTGAACGCCTTGAAGAATGCAGAACTCTTACTGTCCGCAGACCCTAATCTGATCCTTAAGCCTGTTATAGAGTTTGCATGCCCTACCTGCCCCCTGCTCTAGAGGAAACTTTATATGACCTCTCATCTCCTCCTACATATTCTCCCGTCATAGCATTTCCCAAACTCAATACTCTGTATAAAAAATCCAGAGTATTCAATATAGTCAAAACTGATGATACTTCTGTCACCCATCAGATCAATGCACTATATGGCTTTAAGTGGGGGACATACTTATTCAAGAATTCCATCATTGCAACGTGCGCTGAATCGGAAGACGAAGCCTTCATTAACAAGCCAACCTTCGTAGATGTCTCTACGTTTGGAAAATGCAGTCCTTCGTTACTATTAAAGTATTTGGTCTTTAAGCTCTTAATGTCTCGTGATTTTGATGAAATTGTATTGAGAACAGACTTCCAAAAAGCCGCATTGTTGCCGGGCTTCCGATCTCGAATTCTTACAATGTCTACCTGTATGGCACGTTATCTCAAGCAATCAGTGACAAATCCTTTAGTTCGAGTTATAGAGTCGCGATTCGAATCTTTGTATTCTCGCCTCGTCTCATTAGTCAACCGTCCTACTGCAGTTTATTCGATGTGTGTATACTTGCCACATGAGTCCTCAGACCAGTCTCTTTCTCTTGCAACCAAGAAATTTAAAAAATTATCAAAGTTGCATATGATGTAGGAAAAGTTTGATAGACAATATGAAATTTATATTCTTTAATAAAAAAGAAAGGCACTTACAGATACTACTTGTTGTGCGCTAGTTTTTTTTAGAAAAGCACATGTTTGACTTCTTTTTTTGCAAAATCTTTCGAAAATCATGAAATTATTTCAAAGATTTTTGTGCTATCAAACATGCTTTTCTGTAACTAGCGCATATGCCTTTTTTTATTAAAGAATATAAATTTCATTTTATCTATCAAACTTTCCTTGAAGAATATAACTTTGATAATTTTTAAATTTCTTGGTTGCAAGAGAGGTGGCAAGTATACCATCGACAAAGTAGACGGTTGACTATCGAGACGAGGCGAGAATACAAAGATACTGAATCGCGACTCGACTTCGAACTAAAAAGATTTGTCACTGATTTGCCTTACATATCGAAAGCCATGTAGATTGAGATCGGAGTCGGATTGCACGTGGCTTTTTGGAAGTCTCGTTTCAATAGCTAATTTCATCAAAATACGAGACATTGCATTTTAAAGACCAAATATTTTAATAGTAATTTAAAGGACTGCATTCAAACGTAGAGACATCTGTACGAAGGCCGGCTTACACGAAGATTCAGCATGCACACGGAATTCTGTAAAAAAATTTTTGTCCCCCACTCTAGCTATAGTGCTGATTGATCTGATGGGGCGACAAGTATCATAGCATTTCCCCAAACTCAATACTCTGTATATAAAATCCAGAGTATTCAATATAGTCAAAACTGATGATACTTGTCACCCATCAGATCAATGCACTATATGGCTTTAAGTGGGGGACATACTTATTCAAGAATTCCATCATTGCAACGTGCGCTGAATCGGAAGACGAAGCCTTCATTAACAAGCCAACCTTCGTAGATGTCTCTACGTTTGGAAAATGCAGTCCTTCGTTACTATTAAAGTATTTGGTCTTTAAGCTCTTAATGTCTCGTGATTTTGATGAAATTGTATTGAGAACAGACTTCCAAAAAGCCGCATTGTTGCCGGGCTTCCGATCTCGAATTCTTACAATGTCTACCTGTATGGCACGTTATCTCAAGCAATCAGTGACAAATCTTTTAGTTCGAGTTATAGAGTCGCGATTCGAATCTTTGTATTCTCGCCTCGTCTCATTAGTCAACCGTCCTACTGCAGTTTATTCGATGTGTGTATACTTGCCACATGAGTCCTCAGACCAGTCTCTTTCTCTTGCAACCAAGAAATTTAAAAAATTATCAAAGTTGCATATGATGTAGGAAAAGTTTGATAGACAAAATGAAATTTATATTCTTTAATAAAAAAGAAAGGCACTTACAGATACTACTTGTTGTGCGCTAGTTTTTTTTAGAAAAGCACATGTTTGACTTCTTTTTTTGCAAAATCTTTCGAAATAGTTTCATGATCGATATTTTTAACAATTAAATTTTATATAATCAGCGTTAGAATACAGAAACGGCTCCAAATAGTAACGCAGTCACTGCTTGCCTGTTCAGAATTTGGTTCCACTTTAGGTTAAATTTTATATATTCTCAATTCAACTTAGACATAAAATTTGGCTTTTAAAACTTCGCAATTTTGGTACTAAAGTTAGAATTATGCAGAGTTTACTTATATGTATTAGCTATGCAAAGGAATCATGTAAATTTATGCGCTTCGTACGACTATTCTGGAAAATCTTAAACATATGCTCAGCGACGAAATTTGGTTTATTAATGCGGGCGATTTGTGGTTCTTTTGAAGAGAAATACCTAAATACAGTGACATAATCAGCAAAAATGCTTTATCTGCCTTGTACACATTGGAAATAATCTTTCTTCAAAATTTCTTTGAGTTTTCATTATTATTCAGAGAAAATCATGGAGAGTTTTCTTCAAAAATGACACTAAGAATTTTCCTGCAAACTTATAAAGAACATTAAAACACAAGAGAACAAAAACTATTTCATATGTCAACCTGGAACTCAGTTTGCGAGTTTACATCAGAATACAGCATAACACTAATGTTAACCCGTTAGTATATATTGATCCAATTTTGGACACTATTATTTAACAATAGATTTTTGTAAAATCTTAAAAATATTTTTTAAAAATGTTATCAATAAAATATTATTTACAATTTTATTTCTATTACTAGTATAACTTTTTGTTGATTTGTGTGCCTCCATTATTCGTTTTTATTTGCACTCCCAATATTCCGTTTGGGAAATTAGTGAAGGTGTTTTATCTTTTGAAAAAGCAAAGGAGTTATTGGAGAAAAGTGGTACTCAAAGCATTGTAATTTTGCCCCTGATTCAGTCATCGTTTCCGATGAAGAAGATTTGATGATGAAGAACTGTGGTCTAATGAGACTTTAAAAGATTTTTGCAGGAAATTCAAAATTGAGTGCAAAGATTTATCCAAATCCACAAAAAAAGAAAAATCATTTGTTAGATGGAAAAAAGAGAACTTGAACCTGGTAGGCCCATCTGAAGAATACTTTCCCGAGCCTTTAGACTCCTCGCATAACGAAATCTTTTATTCATTTTTGTGATAATAAGAATCTAAACGAAGATAAACTTTTCAAAGTGAAATTTCTTATAGAATATTTCAATAAAAAAGCATCACTATTGGGTTTTTTAGTCAGCATTATCCATTGATGAAGGAATGATTGAATACGATGGTAGAAACTCCCTGAAGATGTTTTTAAACGGTAAATCTATAATGTGCGGCTATAAGGCTTGGTGTTTGTCTTCAAAGGAAGGCTTTACCTTCCGGTATGATATTTATAGAGGAAAGTTAATAGAGCTAGAGATCTGGGTTAGGTGGCTCTGTTGTTTTGGAATTTTAAAAGATGTACCTTCACCGGAAGAACACACTGTTTGTTTTGACAACTTTTTTGCATCGTATTATCTACTCAATGAGTTAAAAACAAAAGGTGAACTCTTGGAACACTGAGACAAAATATAATTTTAAATTTCTCTTTGCTAGAGATTAACAAAACGGAGAAAAAAACTAGGTCATATGACTTTGCTTCCGATGATGAAGTTATTTTTTTATACTAAGTGTGTGAATATTGGTAGTAATTTTTCTTGGGTTTTACCGTTGAAGTCTGTTCAAAGATGACTTAAACATGAAAACAAAAAAATAATTTGTAGTCAATAAGTATAGATGTACTATAAAGTCTAAAAAGTGGTATTGGCCTATTTTCACTGACATCATCGATACCTTAGTTGTAAATTCATGGAGAGTGAAGAATTTATTTGATAAAAATGTAGAAGTGTTGACATTTAAAGAAGAAATCACTTTGTGTTTGTTGAAAAAAAAACAATAAATGTTTTCTCGATACCTGGTCCTTCAAAAAGATTGCCCCAAGAAGTCGTGTGCAATGAGTATGGTTATTATACTTGTACTCAGTGATGTGGAAGCGAAAGCACCGGTAGCAGGTTTTTTTACCAGGAAGCAGAAGCGGAAGCAAACTTATCACCCTTATTGTCAATTAAAAAAATAGATAACAAACTAGTCAAATTAATTTCAATTGCGAAATTTTAGTTTCTCCTATCTAGACTATAAATTAAATTCCATTTTATTTTAAACTTAAATCATTTTACAGAACAGACTACTTAATAAACTCATATTTAACAAAACAATGTAACTGGAAAAAAATATAAATTTAGAGTTATATATAAGTTCAAATATTTTTATGTATATATTTTATTTTTATGACATATATTATTCTATAAAGATTTCATATATTAAAAATTATTTTTATTTATTTATTCATTTTATTTTTTTAAACTAATTAAAAAATGTCGCGTGAAAGTTTAGTTTATGAATACTTCAAAGAAGAAGATGGTTTTTTCATTTGTCTATGCTCATTATATCATGAAAAGCTTTGCCATAAAAAAATTTGACAAAAACAGTAGCATCAGCTAGCATTACTGTTTCTAAAAAAGACTTTGAAAGTGGCATTTTGAAAATGCTAGTATACAATGGAGTTTCTTTTAATTTTTTTTCAAGAAGAAGGCTTTATGTTTATAAATGGTCCATTAGCAAAAAAATTAGAAGTGTCTATTGGTAGAGAAAATATCAAGACATTGTTACAAAAAAAATTCAATGAAGAAAAAGAAAAATTAAAAAAAATACTTGCAAAGAAATTGCTTTTTCTAAAGTTTGATAGCGTGACCAGAATGCGATCTCATTTTCTTAGAATAACTGCTGTTTTATTGCGAAAAAAAATTTATAAATGAGCGAATGCTTTCCTTGGTTGATAAACATTCCTTCAACGACTCCGAAAACATAAAAAACTACATCCTTGAAACGTTAAATGATTTTGATCTTGAACTTTCACAAGTTTTAGGTTGTGTCGTTGACAATGCCGCTAACATGACAAGAGCTATTAAGCTCATGAACATCGAAGAGTCGAAAAAAGATTTTTCAGATTCCGAAAATTCTGATTCAGAATATGAATGCGAAAGTTATCCTGCAGATTTTTTATCACATAAAGTATTTCACATTAGATGCATGGAACATACTTTACAACTTGGAGTCAAAGATGGTCTCAAAAGTTAGGCAGAATTTTTGAATAAAATACGGGATATTGCATCTCGGTTAAGAGCTCCACATACAGATGCAATCTTGAAACGTAGATCTAACAAAAGTATGATCATTGATACGCCAAAAGATGGGGATCAACATATTTAAATGTTGAAAAGACTTTCAACAGAAATCTTGCACAGCTAGTGAAGTTTATTACATATGGAAAGAAACAATTTTTAATTTAGAAGCTCTAGAAGATAAAGCTCATGAATTTGTGAATTGAGAAAAAAGATATTAGCAAATAAACTTTTTGTAGCAGCAATTTGGATTGATGCTCGCACAAGAAATTTATTATCTGCAGAGCAAAAACAGATAGCGAAAAAAACACTTGAAGAAGTAAATGAGCGCATAGTTTTTAAACTTATGTGATTCATCATCCCTTTTCAAAAATAAGAACAATAGCTCAAATTTTATCATGAGGCAATGTACGTCTAATGAGAAAAACTGTAAGTTTCAAGAATATCTACAAACTTTAGATACATCTGCAAGCCAAGATGCTGAAGATACTAATTTTTCGAAGGCTCTCAATGACATTGAAAAACTTAGAAGTTTTCGTAATTTTAACCATGTTTGGGATATAATCGACTCAGGGGCGCACATCCTCAAAATTATTGGGGGGCGAAATTTTTTTCTTCCAATTTTCAAAATTAGTGGTCTGGAAATACCACGGGAGACCAAATATTCAAGCAATCCTTTAAAATAGAGTGTATTCAGCGCATACCTAAAGTCCTAAATTTATAAAACTACTTTATATTTTTTTTTACAAAATTGGTGAATTTAAATATTATATTTCCAGCGAAAATATTTTAATTAAATTTGCTTATCGAATATAGTGCGCAGAAAAAATGCCCCCAATTAAAAAGTAGGAAAAAATGCCCCAATTAAAAAGTAGGAAAAAATGACCCAATTAAAAAGTAGGAAAAAATGCCCCCAGTAAAAATGCCCGAATTAAAAATTAGGAAAAAATGCCCCAAAACAAAAAATTATTAATTAAAATTTTTAAAAAAGATATGTCAAATAAAGATTTTTTGTAAAAAAAAAGTTAACTTTTCATCTAAAATATTTAAAATTTAATTAAATAAACTAAAAAAACTCAGCATACGACAATTTTTTAAATACAAAATTTTTTTTATAAAACAGCAAATATTTTTGGACTTTTTGTGTATCAGAACACTTTCTAAATATAATTTGTATTTTAACTGATTTTAAGAACACATTCCCACAAATCTGTACCTTTGCTATTGTTTTCAAGAACTTTATAAAGAAAAAACCCTATAGATTAAGAAATTTTAGAAATTTAGCCTCCCAAAACGGTACCAAATAAAAATATTTATATAATTTAAAAAAATCCTGAAAATCAAAAATTAGGGGGGATTTTTTCTTAGTTTCTACCAGGCACATTACAGGAATTGATGAAAGGATATTTGATTCATAGAGAAAACAAATAACTGAAGGTTGGGTAGTTTTATAAGAGTGAATGTATTCTAAAGGCAAGGGGTCTACTAGACACCCTGCGATGTTTATATGAAAAAATGTGATTGATTCAGGGGCAAGGGTATAAAACGAAGTAATAATTGTGCAAACAAAAAATTAAGATCGCATTATTTCATTATACAAGCTACAAAAAGTAAAATAACTGTTAACATTTTGCAATGATAATTTGCCTTTTATAATAACTTTTAAGGAAAAAAAGTCTATCAGAAAAAGTTATAGAGCTTCAACAAAAACTAAAAAATTTTAGAGCATAACTAAAATATAATAATATTGATTAACTTAAGTTTTTTGAAAACTAATTTTATGTATCCCCTACAGCATACTCTATGGGTGGCATGGCAGGTTGGTTGAGATGATGGACATAGCACGGAAACCTCTAGATTCGATTCCTCATCGATACGAATTTGTTCATAGTTTGACATAAGCGGTACATCAGTGCCGTCAATGAAAATACATCCGCTGCACCTAACCTTTTACTCAAAATTGAAAAATTTGCTACATAATTAACATAAGAGAGAAAGGTAACAAAATAAACTAATAAAGCAAATTTCACTATTAAATGGAACCGTCTGTTCTCAGAATAATTTCAAAAAAATAGGAGGCATAAAGAATTAGAGTTTATTTGATATTTTCAAGTTTTTATAAGCAGCAAAAGCCAACCTTTAAGTAGCTAGCCCTTATAATTAAAAAATTATTTAAATAACGGTCGACAGACATTTCGCCCCATAGACAATTTGCCCCCTGGACAATTTGTCTCACAGGCTATTTGTTTCATCCATCTTTGCTTATTATGTGTAAAATTATTAAAAAATGTTATATTCTTGTTTATTTTATCCCTATTAAATTATTTCAAATTAATCATTTTATCTCTTAATTTTTTAGAATTGTCCATGAGACAAAATGTCTTATGAAAATAACGGGGCGAATTGTCAATGAAACAAAATGTCTTATAAAAATAATGGGGCGAATTGTCCATGGGACAAACTGTCTTATGAAAATAATGGGCCGAATTGTCCATGGGACGAACTGTCTTATGAAAATAATGGGACGAAATGTTAGATGACCAAACTAACATAAATCAAAGTATAGGAGAAAAGAAAATTATTGTGTTTTTTTGAATATTTCTGTCTACAAATAAAATTCTGACAGCTGTCATAAATAGATCAAGTACATTTTTAACAACTGAAACATTTTGTTTCTATATATTTTTATTATAATAATCAACAAATTTTCTTAAAAAAAGTGATTTGATTATGTAGTGTTACTTATAAAATTTAACAATCGAACATTATAAAAAATATCGCTGCTCAAATATTAAGCAAATAGAGTATTCTTGCTTTTAAAGTGAATAGATAATCAAAATATTCATACCCAAATAACTATTTAAAAAAATTTCTTGACTTGAAAAAATTAAAGTTTTCAAATGTTACAAAATGTAGCAAACGTAGTGATAAAGATTAAGTAACTTTTGTTGAAAAAAAATTCTTAGCGCGATTCTAACAATATTCATTGATATAAAATTGTAACGTTTGAAAACTATTTTAATTTAACTCTAAATGCAAATTAGATAGAAGCAGTGGTGTAACCAAAAAAAAAGTTAATGGGGAGGGGGGGAGGGCATAATTTAAAAACAAAAAACGTGGGCAACATTTTGTATACTTTCTTGATCCTTTCATTGGGGAAATTTTCAAAAACTGATATCGCATAAGATGCATGGGGCACCATGCGGTACATAGGAGTGTGGGCACGGCCCCTCATGCCAAAGCCTAGCTACGTCACTGGAGAGAAGAGAGCTGAATGAGATAGGAGAGCTTAACAAGAGAAGAGGGCTTGAACAAAAGAAGAGAGCTTGAGTGAATGATTGAGTTTTAGCTGTGTGCACATTGAAGCAATGGATTATTATTATTATATAGCTCTCACGCATCGTCTGTAAAATATGTTCGATAGGAATTTCAGAGCAGTTTGGCATGATGTTTGATTGATTCGAAAGTCTCCATACATGTTTTATGAACAAGCAGCAACTCTTACTTATAGAAAATTATTGAGGGGGGGGGGGGGGGGGGGGAAGGTCATTTCCCCCCCCCCCCCCGAATGTGCGACCCTGAATCGACTGTTATCCAAATATTACGAAGTTAACATGTCAAACTGTAACTGCTTTACCTGCCACACAAATTTCAGTTGAAAGAATGTTTTCTCAGCTTAAGCTTATTTTGAGAAACAACAGATCAAATATGAACAAAGAACTTTTAAATTCAATTCTTTTTCTTCGAATGAATAAGTTATGTTAAAAATCAAGTATTTTGTTTTAGTTTTAAATTTTTTTGAGAATAAATTTTTTATTATGATATTTTCTTAGATTTTTTTTTATATTTTTTTAATACTGGTCAATTATTGACATAAAACTTCGGAAGCTGAAGCTGTTTTTTGGTAGCAGGAAGCAGAAGCAATTAGATATGAGGTGCTTCCACATCACTGTTTGTACTAAACAAAAGCAAAGATGTTTTTTGCAAGAAAAACACGATTAAAGCCTGTTCAGTGTGAAGTTCCACACCTTTTGATGAAATTTTTTGTGCTTCCCATTGATCCAATTTTGGACATCGAGAAATAATAAGTAAAATTTTTTTAATTAATAAAAAATAAATTAAATAGTATAAGATTGAAAAATTTCAAATTTTTTCTTATAATTTTACTTCTACACGTATTTGGGATTAAACGAGTAAAGGTATTGAGTTAATTTTTAAATATTTCCTTTACAATCATAGTTTATCCACTCAATAATGAATATAATTCCTAAAGGCCTTTTTGATGTAGATAAAGATATGAAAGGCTCGCTAATTGCCACTATGGAATGCCCTACAATAAGGAAGTGAACGAAAAATAGGTATCTACTAAACTGGGCCGGCTTTAAGAACCACTGTGAGAGTAAAATTTTAATATGTATATTTATATTTTGTGCATTGGCGTTTAGAACGAAGAAATAAAAAGAAACGCAATAAAGACTAACGAAAATGTGATAATATAGAATTTATTTCTAAAAGAAAGACATTTACAGACACTACTTATTGTATACAAGTTTTTTAGACTTTTTGCAAAACCTTCCAATTTAGTTTTAACAAGATATTTCTACCCAAAAATGGGTATAAAACATGCAAAACTAGGTACGAAATGACCTGCAGAAAGTTTTAAAAAAAATTCAATAATTAGCTAATTAAATACAGAATAGACTTCAAATAGTATCTCTCACTCTTTCTGGGCTGCCAAATTTGATTTTTAAAAAAGAGTCAACTATGCTTGAAATAAATCGCTTCTTTAAAATCTTAAATATTTATTTATAGAAAAGATTGTTACATTTAAGTTGAAACACATGAAGATAGATAAATAAATAAAAAAATTTATAATTTCTAGAATGGTTAATAAAAGGGTTACTGTCTAAATTGTTATTATAATTATTATTTGAAGTTTTAAAAATAATATATTTTAATAGTTTTCTATCTCCTCTTAGTAAATAATGTTACAAGTGGATCAACTTTAAGAGAACTCACATTAGAGTTTACATTATTTGATTTTGCTTATCATTTGTGAAATTAAGTGATTTAAAAATGGAATGCGCCTACCAATTAAACATTTGAAAACTTGGATAAATAAGTTCAGAGGAATAAATAAATTAAAAAAATTTATGATATACATTTTCCATTAAAGATCTTCATTAGAAAATCACTTTTTATTGTAAAATTAATAAGCTATCTAAAAATTAAACACACATGCTTCAAATTAACCAAAATCAAAAAATGAAAGTTAAGAATAGGACAAAAACTTTAAGAAAAATCTAAAAAGTGTTAAAGAGGGGTTGGTTGGAGATATCAAAGCACTTTCAGCCATAAGGCTATATGCGCACATTATACCTGAGATAGTTAATCACAGTTTTGTCATTTTTTTAAGAATCGAGAGCCTTTGAAATCGAACCCCTGATCTTCGACTCTTAAGCTGAGCGGTACACCCTAACAATCAGTGAGGCTCGGTCAAAGAGGGGTAGGTAGGTAGGTATGGAGATTTCTAAGCACTTTCCAGCTGGAGCTGATATGCTTGCAAGTCTGCTGGAATTTGGTCTTCAAAGTGTAAGTTTAGTTTTGTGGGTCTTTCTGAAATAGAAAAAGAAAATTTGGAAGATTTTTATGGGTGTAGACATTAGATTGTTTTGTGGAATGCATGGATTAGTGGTGATAGTGGCTTATTGTTATTAGATATTTGAGGGAGGAATGAGTGTTTGGGTTGCAGAGAGTATAGGTTCGATTGTGGTTATGAGAAGGGAGAGATGTTTGATGAGTAGTGGATGTTGTAGAAGATCATGTAAAGAGGATGGAATATCTTTAAAAAAGAAGCGACTTTTATCAAGGAGTTGGTGTCGGTGAGAATCAAAAATTGGACAATAAAGGAGGATATGTGTAGGTGTTTCAATGTACGAACAGCTGTAACGACAGAAAGGGTTTGAGTGAAGTTTGAATTTGAAGAAGTATGCATTACAAGGGCAATGGGATGAGAGCCAGCGAATGATGTTCCGAGGGAGTGAGTGAAAGTGTTTTTAAATGAGTTGTGATAATGGCATAGATGTCAGAGGTGATGTGATGGTTGAGTCGATAGATTGTTGCCACTGCAGTAGTGTAGAGTTGGTTATAGTATTTGTAAAAGTGGAGATGGGTAGAGAAAATAGGGGTAGGATCTGAGAATCGGAGATATTTGATTTTGCGATATAGTCAACGAGGTAATTTTCAAAACAGCTGGAATGAGCTGGGCACCAGACGATTTTTACTGCAAAGTGATTGGATAGGTGAATAAGTTTGCGTGCTAAACTATAAGTTGAGTGTGAGATTTTATTTTCGAGTTTTAGGTTTTTTATTAAATTTTGCGAGTCTGTGAAAAAAGTTATGTATTTGAAGGAGGTAGAAAAGGAAGTTAGGTTATTAAGGAGTATGTTGCAGGATAGTAGTACTGCGTGAATTTCAGTTTCGTGTGCAGTGATTTCTGGATCTAGGTTTGTGTGTTGGATAAGAAAAGGGTTTTTTGTGTTTTGTAGGAAGAAAGCGCATGCAGCTGAAGAGCGGTGTTGTGATTTAGAACCGTCAGTGAAAATTGAAAGTGAACAGGTATTGTTTGTTGTGCGTTGGTGAGCTATAGAGTTTAGGGCAAGATATCTGTGGTGACAGATGTTTGTGATGTAAGGAGGAGGCGAAGAAGGGTGGATGAGCTCGATTGGGTGGTTTAATGGTAGTACTTGATAAGATGTTTTGTTAGGAGCAAACTGAATTAATAAGGAATTGTAATACTGCAGGGATTGGGATGTTTGAGTTGTGTATAGGCTGGTGAAAGGATGTGGTGGGGGTGTAGAGCAGAAAGTTATAAGGTAATTTTTAAGAAGCGTTTTCTTTAGATTGAGGTGTAGCGGTAGCGTGTTAGTGAATAATTCAAGTTTTGTAGTTGGTGTAGTGTGATAGGCATTGGTGATAGAAAGAAGACACAGGCGATGAATTTTGCTGAGATGAGTGATGGATGACTGGTGTCTCAACTCTGAGCCCCATGAGAGAACTCCATATTTGAGGACAGGGAAAATTAGACTTTTATGAATGAATTTTGTGATTTTTGGGGAAAGTCCCCATTTGTAAGAAATTCCGTTTTTAAGAGAGAAAAGGGTTTTGATTAGTTTTTGTGAGATGCTTTTGAAATGAGTTGAGAATTTTAGATTGGGTTGAAAGGTGAGTCCGAGATATTTTACTTGGTTTTGAGGATCTAATTTGTCTGTTGTGTTCAGTTGTAAGGGTAAAGGTTTGATTCTTTTGCGTGTAAAGTGGATTAAGTGGGATTTATTAGGGTTAAAGGAAATTTTGAATTGTTGGGCTTTGAATTGAATTTGTTTTAGTAAAGAAGCAGATTGTTTAAGATTTTCGTTTTGCTCAGAACTAGAAAAGGAGAAAAGAAGATCATCGGAGAATCCCTGAGAAAAGTCAGACTTGTTGTTGATAAAGGCAAGAAGTGGATTGATGAGTATTAACCAAAGTAGGTCAGATAAGTTGCCTCCTTGAGGAGTGAGAGAGAGAGCTCGCGAATATATGAGTTGTTGTTTTCAGTTAGAATTAGAATGCGATGGTTGAGGTAATTGTGTATGAATTTTATCATGTATGTGGGGTAGGTGTTATCTATGAGATTATTAATAATAGCTGGGTTCCAGGCAGTGTTAAAAGCATTTTCAATATCTAGGAATAAAGTTGAGGCTATTTTATGATTCTTTAGTGCGGACTCGAGGAAGAGCGTGAGGCGAGAAAGTGCTAGTTCTGAGCTTTTGTTGGGAAGATAAGCAAATTGATTAGCGTGAATGAGACCATTTTTTAAGCTATAATGTAACAGTCTCTTCCTCAGAATTTTCTCTAAGATTTTGCCTATTGTCGGTAAAAGAGATATGGGGCGCCAGTTTTTTATGTTATTGAGATCTCGATTTGGTTTGGGAATTAAGATTAATTTGCTAATTTTCCAGATATTTGGAAAATAGCTTAGTCTTAAGCAACTGTTGAATAATTGAAGTATGTGGGGATAAATAATATGGTATGCTTTGCGAACGTGTTTCATGGATATGTGGTCGTAACTGCAAGCTAGTTTGGGTTTGAAGGAGTTTACGGCATTGTTGAGTTCTGTGATAGTGATTCGTGGAAAATCAAAGGTGTTGGTGTTGCGTAAGTATGCTTGAGTTTTAAGTCTTATGATGGAATTGTGAATGTTGTCGGTTATTAGTGAATCAGATGGAAAAAGTGAGGTGAGAAAGGAGGGGTTCAAGTGTGATGCTTCATTGTTGTTTGCTGGGAGTATATGGGGAGGCAATGGAGATGAGGATTTTTTATTAGTGATTTTATGAATAGTGTTCCAGGGGTTGGAGGGAGTTTGAGTGGTGAATTTTTTCCAGGCTTGTTTTTTAGCTTTATTGATTTCTTTTTTGTACAGGTTTTTTAGTAGGAAGTAATGTTGAATGTTATCCTGGGTGTTTATTCTTCTTATAAGTTTTGATGAGCGTTTGATTTGGTGTTTTAGGTTGTTCAAGTAGGGGTTCCAGAAATAGGCGTTTTTGCGTTTCGGAAATGGGTTGTTAGGAGTGGAAGAGATAATAGAAGTTGAAATTGTTTCGTTAAGGAATAATGCTGATTTTTCTAGTTCTGATGTTGTATTGGTTTCCATTTCCGTATTGTAAAGTTTTGATTGTAGGGATTTTAGGAAGGCTGACCAGAAAATGTGTTTGCCAATGGGGTGTTTGTGTTTGATCTTTTTAAGTGCATTAAGATTGGCTTGGAAAGATATAAAAGAGTGGTCTGAAGCTGAGGGTGTATCACAAATCTTCCAATTTTTTATAATTTTAAGTGATTCATTTGAGATAATGGTGATGTCGATGTGGGATTGATATATTTTGTCTAGGTGTTTTCTTTGAAAAGTTGGTGATGTGCTAGAATCAGCTATAGTGAGGTTATGGGCAGAAAGGAAATTGAGGGTTTGCAAACCACGAAAATTTTGTTTTATATCCCATAAGTATGAACGTGCATTTAGGTCTGTAGAAATAATGAGGTAAAAACTTTTGTTGATGTAGTTTTTTATTTGGGTTAGTGTATTATCAAAACGATAAGGAATAGGATGTAAAGAAGAGGGTTGTGAGTAAAGAGAAGTGAAGAGTCAAAGAGGGGTATCATTAAATCTATTCAAATACTAAGTAGGAAAAATTTGTAAATTGTACAAGAAAATTTTAATTAAAATTTTTCACACATGCTTCAAATTAAACAAAATCAAAAAATGAAAGATAGAAATAGTACAAAAACTTTTAAAAAAATCTATAAAGAGGGGTTCGTTAAAGAATTTGTCAAATTGAAAATAAATTTATAACGGCGAGAAACAAATGCCTCGATAATACTTTAAAACATTTCTAATTTTCTTGACCAAGAAAATTTCCAGTTATATCTTTCAGAAAAAAATGATTTGCCTGAAGAAGCTTTTGATAAAATAGTCAAATTTTACTTTCCAAAGTGTGAATGCTTTCATTTGATTTTGATTAAAAAAAATTCAAAAGTGTATGGGAAAAAAAAATTCTTTTTTATGGACCCCTTTCTTTTGAAATTTGTGTCTTTATGCCTAAGGTCAAATGCTGCAATAACTATATAAGTTACGGTCATTGAACTTTTGAATGCAAAAGTCAATTGAAGTGTAGTCTCTGCTCTTCTAAGGAACATACATTTTATAATTCTACAGTTCAAAAAAATGGTAGTAGCCTTTAATATAAAAATTTAGAATGCAAATCTCAATTTTTTGATAATAATGGTTTATCGTTTCAAGCAATTATTTGTAACATTAAATCTAGTGAATACAATAATTTCTTTTCTATCCTAAATGAATTATAATCGTTCTGCTCACCTTATTGATAAAATTTTTGAGTTAACTAATTATAATCAATAACATTGTTATATAAGCCAAATTTAACCTTAATATTTTTTAGAAGTATAGAATTTAATTTCCTCCAAATATCACAATTAGAAACTTTATAAAATAAGACTATTTACATGTTTTAAAATAAGAGCTATTAGAATACAAATGTTGCCTTTTAACTACCCTAATTATAATTAATGAAAATTATTGTAATGAAGTTGAAGCATATCTTGATGATATAACTGTGTTCTGGAAAGGAAAAAAGAGCATAATGATAAATTAGAAAAGTTTATGACGATTGTTGAGAAATATGGCAATACGATAAATTTAGAAAAATGTCTATTTTCAACTGAAAGAAGATGGTTCAAAATCATATTTATACTCCATATCTCAAGAGAATGGGAATTTTACAGTTGAAACTAAAGCTTCAGATTTAGTGATTTTAGCTATTTTATATCAAAATAAAAAACCCGTTGTATACCAACTCTGGAACTTTTCAAAACCACGAGAAAAGTTACCTTTCTATAGAAAATGAAGTTTAGCAATAGTGAACTCAGTAAGTAAGTGGAAGAATCTGCTCATGGGACAAGGTATTACCATAATTACCAATTAAAAACCTGCCTTTTTTCTAATTCAAATAAGAGTCCGAGAAAAATTAAACATTGTCCGTTGTAGACTTGAATTCGCCAAATTGCAATATAATATTAGCCATTGATAGGGAAAAACATCGTAGCTGCACATCTTTTTTTACGTTTTTCTATGAGGATAAATATTCTTAGAGAATTACATCTAGTTAAGGTTAAGAATATCTCTTATTCGCATCAAGAAGTCAAAGACTATGTCAACAGGTGTTCTATTTTTAAAGAAATAAAGCCTTAAACCTAATAATTCTCATTTACTCAGACAACTAAGCTATTTCAACGCATCTCAATTGATTATAAAGGGTCCTTACCCACTACATCAAAAAACAAATTATTGATGAATATAGTAGGTTTGTTTTGACCCTTCCATGTAAAAACTCTGATACAACCAACGCTAAAGTGCATCTTTTTAGTGTTTTCATGTTTTTGGACTAACACAAATAATACATTCAGATAGGGTTATTCATTTTTCTTCAAAAGGATGTGAAGATTCAATAAAAATGATGAAGTAGTCCCCTCTCATAGTATGCCTTATGATCCTACATCGAACGTTCAGTATGGAAGGTACAATGGGGTGATTTGGAGGTCTTAATTTCTTGCAGTTAAAAATGGAAGTCTACCTTTAAGTCGGAGATAAGAAGTTCTTTAACACATTTTACATTCTCAAAAGTCTTTATTATGCACTTCCAAAAACGAAACACATCATTAACGTTTATTTATTTACCGCCGTAGGACATCAAATGGCCAAGCGCTGCCTAATTGCCAGTTAAAACAGTTTTTAATGTTAATTGGCTGTTGTTAAGTTGTGGGCTATTTTAATTAAAAAAACATCTTTAATTTCCAAAATACGAGCCCTCGCTCAAAGAAGTGTAGCTTAAAGAACATAATTATGCTCACATATATAAAGACTGGTGGTCTAGAAATTAGTATTTCACATTAAGATTTATCACCTAAGAGTTGTATAATGATGAAAGCAATCAAAATAAAAAATTATCAAATCTGGAAGTAGAACAATACGGAGAAGAAGTAAATGGAAAGCAGTCAAATAAATTGTAAACAAGTGAAGATGATGTTCAAAGAAATGGATCAGGAACAGAAAAGTCTGCTAAGAGAAGAACAACAATGATTAACAAACCCGTAAAATGATTCACTTCCGAAGATTACTTAAGGGGAAGAGTGTAGTATAGTTTCAAGTATTTAAGCTTCAATTCATATTTCATCTTCATTTGTTGAATCAATTATTCAAATTTTGTTCATATATATATTATGCACGTTTTATATTTGTTTTATATAAGCCTTAATTTAGTTAAAGGTTTTTCACTCCTAGCCTTAGTAAGATTCCTCATTTCTTTCTTTTGCACTTCTTATAATAACTTTTATCACAACAGATATAAAAACGTTAGGTATTCACATAGTTTGATTGGTAATCCATAGAAGTATTAATTTTCAATAGTGTATCTAATATTGACACTAATTTAAAAGTTATCATCACACATAATTTCAAAATTTTATTGAAAATGATTGCTTTTTAATTGACAGATTTTGACAGAGCTGAGTTAATAATCTATCTTGATAATCATTACAAAACATGGCGTTAGCCAGTTTTATACAAAAAATCGGAATTAAAAGCTCATCCATAACATTCGTCACTGAAAGGGTTAGGCAAGCACCTGCTAGCTCACAAAAGCAAAATTCCCTTATACACGCATATATATTAGATATATGAGCATGAAATATGTTGTCTAAGACTACTTTTACGTACACCTTTTCTCCTCTCCATTATAAATAAGTATACATTTTTTTTAACGAAAATTAGGGATTAGTAGCCATTTTAATACATTTTTTGACAATTTTGATTCATTTTCATCAAAAAATAACATCATCATTGATTTAGAATACCCGAATTGGATAAGTTACACTGGAATTGATTCAAAAAGCATATGAAGTAGCTTACTTCTTTTTCATTTTATTACATAGTATAATTAATATTATAAAATTCTATTTTAACATAACTGATGTCTCAGTAATTTGAATACTGTAGTATAATTCGAACCTTCAAGCATAGATTTACCTTTTACATTTTTAAATCTTTTCTCCACTTACTTCATCACTCGAGGTTAATTGTTAAAGTATTGCCGTTAACTTCAATTACACAAATCGTGTTAATATATAGTACGCACACTTTCTATCTGTTTATTCACCCTGTCGTCCTGTTCTTTATTACGTGTTTTCTGACCCCTGATGTTAGTAAGTTATTTCACTTCTTTTTTTGCACTTTTATACCAACTACATTTCAGGATGTTAAATAAAGAGTCTATTTTGTATTACTTTTATCACATTTTTAACATCTAATCATCACCATAAAATTTACGTCAGTTTAGTTATCAAATGATAGATAATAAGCCGTGCAGCTAGTCCTTACATACTAATGGAATGTCTGAGACAAATTTGTTTCGACCCTCTGTTTTTAAGGTTTTACCGGGTCTATCTAACTCCCAAAGTTCTTACAAACAGTTCAATCGGGGATTTAACAAGTTTTTAGAAAGTACTGAACCCCCTCTTAGCGAAACGATTGTTTAGAACTGATTTTTAGATATATTTCAAATGAAATATATGTTTTTAGAGGTTTCTAAGTTTTCTGAAATAATAGATCATTTTGACAAACTGTATACAAAAGAGAGGAACTCTATTTATTCTAGACATTTACTATAATGAATCAAAAGCAAAATGAAACTGACGAGATAGATACTTATATCTCTGAGTTAAGAAAAATGGTAAGAGACTGTAATGTAAAAGCTGTGAGCGCTGATTTACATCAAAGTATGTTAGTTTTGGATTCTTTCGTAACGGGACTAAAAGACCCCTGAATAAGAACAAGAATACTTGAGGCTGATTACTCACTAGAGGAAGCAATCAATTTAGCTAGATCATTAGAGTTTGCAAAGAAAAACTCATTAGCAAATAAAGTAATTATTTTGTTTCAACTGTAGTTTCAGAAATAAAAGGTTCGGAGTCAAAACTTCCGGTTGAATAATTTTCAAAAGCAGCGATACATATAGAATGTTATAACTGTGGTAATCTTGTACATTCTAAAATACCTTGCTCCGCACGTTTCGTAGCATGTCACTCTTGGGGCCAAACTGGTCATTTTTCAAAAATGTGTATGTCTAAAAAAAGTTTCATGGTAAATCTCAAACTTTGTTAAAAAACAGTCTGCTGCCATTTAAAAAATTTCCAACAATGTTAAACTAGCGACCCTCAAGTTATCATCACGATTTTTTCAACCAATTTTAATAAAAGAGAAAGAATTAAAAGCTCTTAATTGATACCGGATCAGAACTATCCTTTATCAATGAGAATATTGTATTGGATTTAAATCTACCAAAAAGGCATTATAATAAATTTACTGTAGAATTGGCTCAAAAATCTAGTTTGAAAATTAATTCCTATATTGTTGCAGATATAATCTTTGAAGGCCGTACTTATAAAAAAGTTAAGCTTTTAATAATGAAAACTTTGATAAGCGATGTAATTCTTGGTGGAGACTTTTAAGTAAAACACAAAAGCTTAGTAATTAACTGATGGAATTTAGAATCATTGAAATTGTGTGCTTTAAAACCTCTTAAAATTCCATATCCCCAACTTTTTCCCAATTTGTCTAAGAGTTGCAAACCTATAGCCATCAAATCAAGGTTACATTTAAATTTAGATAAAAAATTTATTGCTCAAGAAATGCAAAGTCTACTTGAAGCAAATATAATTAGACAAAGTAATAGTCGTTGGCGTGCTCAGGTCTTGCGTAATAGATTACAGTACAACAGTCAATAAATATTCTTCCTTAGATGCCTACCCTCTTCCCAAAATAGATGAAATTGTTCAGAAGTGTTTCACATTACAATTTTTTTTCGAAACTTAACATGACTTGAGAACACCATCAAATATAGATTTCTCCAGATGAAAGGAAGTTTACAGCTTTCGAGACTAATTATAGGCTTTATGAATTAAATCGGATCCCGTTTGGATTAACTAATGTTGTGGCTGTATTTTCACATGTTATACACACTATAATTAATGAAAACGTTGGACCTGGAGTCGTAGCGTATCTTGATGATATTACAGTATACGGTAAAACAAAACAAGAGCATGATGACACTTTGAAAAAGTTTATGTTGGTGTTGAGAAATACGACCTTACTCTAAATGAAGAAAAATGTGTTTTCTCAAATGACAAAATTAACTTGTTAGGATATGAAATTGAGAATGCTAGAATTTCTCCTGACCCTAAGAGGGTTGAAGCGATTACCGATTCCAAATAGTAAAAAAGAGTTAGATCGTGTTCTTGCTTTATTCGCATATTATGCTAAATTTATACCTCATTACTCTGACAGTATTCATTTTTTATTAAATTGTTCTAAATTTCCCTTAAGTAAAAATCAATAAACTTTTTAAAACTTCTTTATCTAAATCCTCATTATACTCCATATCTGAAAATAATGGCAATTTCACAGTTGAAACTGACGCTTCAGATTTAGCACTTTCGGTTATTTTAAGTTAAAAAGGAAGACCCTTAGAGTAACAATCTAGAACTTTTCAAAACCACGAGAAAAGTTATCCTTCTGTAGAATAGGAAGCTTTAGCAATAGTGGACTCAGTAAGTGCAAACATTTGTTGATGGGAAGACGTTTCCCCATAATTACTCATCAATAGCCTGTCTCATTTCTTATGAATGCCAATAAGAGTCTTTGCAAAATAAAAATGATAAAACTGCCCGTTGGAGACTCCAATTGGCCCAGTTTAGGTTGGATATTAACTATAGACCGGAGAAAAACAATGTTGCTGCAGATATATTTTCACATGTTTCTTCTATCAGGGTAGATGAACTTAAGGAGTTACATCAGGAACTATGTCATCCTGGCATTACACTGTTGTATCAGTACGTTAAAAATATGCCATATTCATTTCAAGAAGTCAGAGATATTGATAACCAGTTTTCCATTTGTTCAGAGGTAAAGCCTCGTTTTTATAAACCTCCTGACTCGCAGTTAATTAGAGCAATGGAGCCATTTCAACGCTCATCAATATATTATGAAAGACCCTAACCTCTACATCGAAAACAGATACTTATTCACTCTTTTTGATGAATACAGTAGGTTCGTTTGGGCCTTTCCATGTAAATACGCTGATACAAACAACGCTAAGAAGCATCTTTTTAGTATTTTCACAGTTTTTGGACTACCACAAATTATACTTTCAGATAGGGGTACTCATTTTACTTCAAAAGAAATTGAAGATTGGTTGAAAAATCATGGTATAGTCCTCTCTCGTACAATGCCTTATCATCCTACATCCAACGCTCAATGTAAATGGTACAAAGGGGTGCTTTTCTTCCATGTAAAAATGAAGGTTTACCTTTATCTCGGTGGGAAGAAGTTCTACAACAGGTTTTACATTCTCAAAGGTCGTTATTATGCACCACCACTAACGAAACACCACACGAGCGTCTATTTATTCACCGTCGTAGGACCTCTAATGGCGAGGCACTGCCAAACTGGCTGCCAAGCCCAGGACCGGTTTATTAAAAAAAATATGTTAAATTTTCAAAATAAGATTCCCCAATAGAAGAAGTGGAGCTTATAGAAGCCAATCATAATTACGCTTGCATTCGTAAGAGTGATGGTCGGTAAACGAGTGTTTCACTTCTAGATTTAGCATCCAAACTTGTCGTGGTGAAAGTAATCAAAATGAACAATCTTCAAAACTAGAAGTAGATCAACACGGAGAAGTAATAAAAAACGACGAATCAAACAAATTGCAAACAACTGAAGATGATCAGGAACTGATGAGTATGCCTAGAAGATCAGCAAGAATCAAAAACCTTAGAAAAGTTTCCCTTCGGAAGATTACATAGGAGGGAAGAGTGAAGTATAATTCGAACCTTCAAACATCGATTCACATTTTTTAATTATTTTTCCACTTACTTCATCACTCGAGGTTAATTGTTAAAACATTGCCGTTAACTTCAATTACACAAATCGTGTTAATATATAGTACGCAAATTTTTTATCTGTTTATTCACCCTGTCGTCCTGTTCTTTCTTATGTGTTTTCTGACTCCTGATGTTAGTAAGATATTTCACTTCTTTTTTTTGCACTTTTATACCAACTACATTTCAGGATGTTAAATAAAGAGTCTATTTTGTATTACTTTTATCACGACAAATACTTAAACTTGATTACACTATCCAGGGTGGGGGGATCTAGAAATTGGCATTAGGCTGCGGATTTTACTAAACTAGAACTCAAATTTGAAGCATATAAATTTAAGAAATTTTAAGCTATTTTTATCTTACTTTTGGGTAATAGTTTAATAAAAAGCGAAAATTGACTTTTTATCATAAAACTTAGAGTATCATAATAATATATCAGAAAATTATAAGTTTTTTAATGTAACTAGATTAAGTAAGAACTAAGAGGATTAAGGGGTCTCATCCGTCTAGGACACTTTTTAGCATACATATAAATGTCAAAATCCAATCGAATATCTCTGTGAACAAAAAGAAGAATGGGAGCATTAAAACGATCCTCATTCATTGAACTGCGAAGTGAATTGATGTGGTAAAACTTGATGTGTTCAAATAATAAATTTACAAAAAAAATTGGATAATATAAAAGTAATAAGTGTCACACTTAACTAAGATTGAAACATAAAAAACCTTTTAGAGCTCCTCATTTTAGAGAAAGATTGAATCTAAAAAATGAGTTGCAGAAATCATCATAATATTTGAGTTCTACGAAAAGAATTAGATCAAGAAAAATTTTCAAGCAATTGGCAATGAAATTTTAAGGGGGGGGGGGGCGTACGCCGGTTCCGTCCCCTTTAAACCCGCCTGTGCTATCTACCATATCTAAAAACTTTTAATTATGAAAACAAATGACTAAAAAGCGAACTTATCAATCTAACTTTTAAACCAAGGGTCCCCTTCCTAGAATATTTACTTTTTCCTGGACCCCCAGATAAGTTTAATAGAAATATGGAATCTATTTTTGCATTTCTCATGATGAACAGTAATATATGAAAATTTACCTTTAAAACAATATTTTATTTTACTAATACACAACTTTTATGAATATCTCCATTTTCTCATGCCTAGAGATTTAATTGATTCTCTATAACATAACCCACTCCTTTTCCCTATTTATGTAATAATAGACACCTAGAAAACTCTCACCAACCCCAGGAAGTCGATATCGACCACTTTGGGGACCCCTGATCTAGATCTAAGACTTAGATTAGAAACAAATATATTGTACAAATTTCAGCTATAAAATTTAAGCCTAATAAAAATATGCATAATACTTTACACTTTCAAATAGCTTGAAATTTATAAAACGTTGAATAGTTTGATTCACTAATATTATAAATGATCTTAAAAATTTGTAAACTGAAAAAATCAATCAAAAAATGATCCAAATATCTTGATTTTGTTCCAGAAAATTTTTACACAATAACGTGGTAATCTTTTGAAGAGAAAATAAAAAGGGATAATAACTGCGTATACGGGGTCTCATATACGCATCAATAGTTACGGCAGAATATATGCGCTGAATAATTTTTTGAGATTGCAATCCTGTTTTTAAAATGGAGTAAATAGATTTTATTTAAGAACCAATCTGCAAAAACAAAACACAACAAATAAAAATTTGACTTCAAAAGTATGCAAAAACAATTAATTATAAATGCTTTAGTTGATTTAAATGCTTTTTTAAATGTCTTTGACTCACTGGAGGGCATAAAGGAAGGAAATGTGGAATGAGTTTTACGCTTGGCACATATGGTGGTGGTTGTTGTTGTCTTGAGTCTTTAATTTTAAAAAATGTTTCAATTTTCGTCTCTTCTTGCCAAAATAAATATATAGCAATACATAGATATATTATACTTGTATTTGCATCGAAAAGAAGTGTTACTTTAGGAGAAGTTGGTTAAAGCATGATGCATTGATTACACATAAATTTTAACGATTTTTTTTAATACAAATATTATGTACACATAAATGCGCAAAAGTAGAAAGAAGACGTCCATATTTGCGAGATGACTGAAAGTAATATGCTTGCCCATCACAATTATTGCCGTATCTGTGTTTGGAATGGTATAGGTTGATAAAACAGTTGGTGAAGATGAAATTGTTGCTCAGTATTTGTAAACTTTTCTTCCAGCTTGTGCAATACCAGTATTAGAATTTCTAAAAGAGAATCAAATTTATTATTTCCATTGTTATATAAAATAGAAGAATCTTTGCAAGATTTACTAGGGTTAAATTAGTTATATTTTGTTGTATTTCAGATTTTATAGATCTTGTCTATTTAAGGAAAACAAAAATGAGTGTTAGTAACTAAAGATAAAGCATCCATTCGGTTATTTGATCAATAAGGCAAAATTGTAACACTTGTCTCGAACTATGAGCAAAAAACGTTTGATGTTGGATTCGAATCCAAGCTCTTGAAATTTCTAAGTCAGCCATCTATAAAAACTTACTCATGCCCCTCTATTGAAATATGTGCAAGATCAAGTTAATTCTTTTGAATTATGAGGCGTGTAAAAGTAAACATTTTTGGAAACACAAAATCATCCAAAATTAATTTAAATACTAAGGGAAAAAAATTAGATATAAAAAGAATAAAATTGCTATTTTGACCTATTCTAAGAAGAATAGAAAAGTTAAGTCACAATTAAAAAAACTTTTTTAATTAGATTTAAACCCTAATAATTAAAAAAGTAAATTTTGGTCTTGATTTTTCATTGTTATCATAGAATCAGAGTCGCGAAATTTGGTCTTCATGTTTGATTTCACTTGAAATTTTGTTTTCAAAGTCTATGACCTACATGTTTTCATTCTATTTTAATCCCTCGAAACTTCTCCTTATTAAACGTTATGTGTTCAATCTGGCATCTCCAACAACTATGAGTGTTAGTGTATATTGTATGGTATTAGGTTCTATAATAAATCAAAAAAAAATATTTCTTTTTTTAAAATTGTTAATACACTTTATATTAGAATGTATATGCAATCTGCGCAAATTACAGGTTATAAAATGTTAAATTATTTAATTAAATGTTAAAATTTTATTTCTTATTGAAATTCATCTAATTTTTCTTCAGTGCTAGAACAAGTAACTCAATCAAAGAAAGCGCAATCTAATACATATGTGTCATAGAAAATAATAAAAATTTAGGATATCGATGAATACCCAAGCAATTTTAATGGGCTGTTTGCGATTAATCAAGTGAACAAGTTTTTTAAAGATTTTTTTTAAATACCAAAGAATTTAAAGAAATTATCTTTGTATCAATTTTTCGAGGTTATTAAAATTTGTACAAATAATAATAAAGAGTATTTTTTGGAATCGATTTCTGTTTTGTTAAAACGTGGGTAACTATTTTATTTGTACGTAAAAAAATCTACTGAATAAGCAAGACAATGTAAAGCTTTTAAGACAAATTGATATTATAATAACACTTCGGAGCGCTATGCCTATATTTTACTTAACCCAAAAAAAGAAATAATGCAGAAACTAAATTTAAATTGGGATTGAAGACAAGTAAAATAGGTAAGCAACTTTTTATTTTGAAAAATGTAAAAACTACAATATTTTATATTTATATTTTTTTAGTAGAATAACAAGAAAAATGACGATTTGTGTCGATTCATGGAAATTAAGTTGTTATAAACGAAATTTAAATAATTTTCACATTTTTCAATACCAAATGTTTTTATTGAATTTAGAGATAGAACGGGAGTTTATATCATAAATTGAAGTGGAGAAAAAAGGGCTTACGACAGCATTTCACTTCCTTGGCTCTTCACTATGAAGAAGGCAGACATGTAGAGTCCGATGGTTGAAGCGATGGTGACGTAAAGGGACCAGCCATAGCCTGTGTGAATCAAGAATGCGGGATCAATGTGCATGAAGGCATTTTCATCAATTCTCACTTTTGCCATAAACACGATTAGTCCAATTGTTTGAAAAAACGCTGAAAAATTGCAAGAAATATATTTACACATTCTAAAAAAATTTGCAGCTGTCTATATCCCATTCCCTCTTAAAAAGATGGAAAATTTATATTTCTACTCCGCTACTTCTCCTCTGATCCTCTTAACATATTGCTTCTAAACAACTGGGAAAAATTCCTAACTATTATAAAAAAAGTTACACAGTTACAACCAAGAATAAAATACATTTAAAAATGGTCGATAAAATAAATTTAAAAATTTTAACACTAAAAAACTTTGAGAAAAATAATGTTTGAATGTATTCACTTTATTTTAAGTTGCGTAATTGAATGTAACAGTTTGAAAATGTTATCTTTTTTTTGCAAAAGAAAATCAACCCGTTCTTTCATCAACTCTCTAAATGGCACATAACATTTGAACAACCTTTGAAGAGGGATTAGTAGAAATTGAAGGAAGTGCATCGGAATGTCAAATTAATAGTATTTTTAACATTTAGACAAACTAAGTAGCTGAGTAATTACTTTTGATTACGGAAGTTTTAATTAAGAGATACATATTCGTGGTAAGAATAAAAAATAGAAGTGGTAAAGCGAGCCAATGAAATAGCCAGAGGTGGGAGGGAAATGCGAATTTCTGGTCCCCGTAAGAGAAATTCTTGTTCATATCCAGTCTAAAATTATTTGGCCACCCCTCTATCAAATTGCAACTTTCAAGGCTTTTAAGAAAGATGAAATTATCAATGACTTTAAGTGACACTATATAATAATGTTTCTCAAAGTAAAGACATAAGAAGCCAAGATTCCTGTAATGAAAATTTGTTGGTTAACATAAACTGTCCTTTGTAATCATTGATCCAATCTTCAAATAATATAATATGGTCGTTATGCGCTAAACGCACTAAAATTTTGGGATATACCAAAAGTTTAATAGATTTAAACTTGCATGCTTACTGTGTTTATCGTATACAAGTCTTTTAGAAAAAGACTTTTTTAGCTTTTTTTTCGCAAAATCTTTCGAAATAGTTTCATGATCAATGATTTTAGCAATGTCATTTTCCATAGTTACCTCATATAATAATACATAAACAGCCTCAAATAGTGTGCCGGGCCATTAACATGAGGGTCCAGTTAAGAGCCAAACGCGGTTGCAAAACTCGTATTTGCTCACGCCTGCAACACACGCTTGTTTGATGACTTTATCAGTGAAGGCCCACAAACAAGCACACCTCACCTTAAATTAAGAATTCAATGTCATCGTGTTTCTGATGCTTTCATGCAGCATTGAAAAAAAGAAGCGGGAGAAAGGTCAAGTCTGAGCTTTCTTGATGTACTCCCTCATCATGCGCCAAGGTGAAGTAGTAGCGAGTCTTTCATTTTATCGCGGATGAATTGGATGTATTTAGCGGTACTACACAAACCTTGAGCGCTTTATACTCGATAGCTTATTTACTGTGCTTTCCAGTTTGTTTATATCATTTCATTATTTTTTTGTTGTTGTCAAGAGCTTTTGTTTTCCAATAAAAATGACGTTGTTGCCTTTTTTCCACTATATGTGTTTACATTTTCTCAATCTCCCTTTTTCCAACAATAAAAAAAGTCTCAAAGCAATAAAAATATTGTATCCTTGCATTCACATACTTTCTTAGCTTTTTTTTTAAAAAAATAATAAATTAATAAAAATTTAAAATAATAATTTTGCTGTATAATAATTTGGATAAAGCCATTTATCAGAAAAGTTTCAAAATTTTATATGAATGATAAACCTTAATATACTAACTATTAATTAAATGATTTACTTATACAATTCTTAATTTAAATATGTTCAAAGTATTCCTCTTATATACATTATTATTATGCTCTGGCAAGACCACGATGGGGCATCAAAAAATAAATAAAAGTTTATAAAACATTAAAAGCATATTTACAATATTTTAATTACTCTTTATTCCTTCCTTTTTAATCCAATAATAATTTCATCGCTGGCGGTTGGGTCTTAAATTTTTTAACCGGAAATACTTTTAAAAAAGCCCAAAATTTCCATTAAATTTCATAATGCAATAATTTAACCTTAATTAGTAGGGTAGCGAATTTAAGAGAAGAAACTTAATCAAATTAAAACTAAAAAATGTTATGATTGCAAAGAAATACGTATTGCACACAAAAGACATGAAAAATGTGAAGTTTAATTGCATGGTAGGCAAAGTTCCACCAATAAATAGAGTTAGAATATATATATAAAAAATCATAATCCATTAATCTTATTATATATTTTAAAGAAAATTGTATAATGAATATAGAGCAACTGAAACTTTTAAATATAAGTTAGTTAGAATAATTTAGTATAGTGAAACGAGACATTGCTCATTACTTAAATAAAAGTTAACCAAATAAATCATTTGTTTGCTAAAAATTAATATTGTAATGATAAAGTTTTTTACTTGATTATTATAGAGAGAGAGTATGTGTAGAATATAAAAAAAGAATATAAAAATTGAAAATAAAAATGGCATAACCTAACAAACTCAATAACGTAACTAATTTATGCTTTACAAAATTTAAACTTAACTGATAAAGCCACTAGCTAATATGAAAAGTGGAATATTTTGTTCAAATTTTTTCTTTATATCTAGAAGTTTTTAGAGATTTCCAAACTTCTTTTAAAAAATTCTAGATGATATCTTTAGCTAAATCAATTTTATAGATATTTGCCCTTTTTCTATATAATCAATATAATAGAATGTAGGAAACGACTTCATTGGCCATGAAGAATTTAAAAGATATTACCTCCTAATAAAATAGCTCCAATTGTGGCAAAGCCGAGATACTTTCCAATAGTGTTGGAGTAGCTGCACAGATGTAGGACTAAAAGGACACAAGCCAAAACATTCAAAGACAGAGAAAACATCATCAAGAATTGCTCAGACACGAACCAAACTAAATTATATGCAAGTAAATGATCATTTCTGCCTTTGAGCGCGGAATAAATTTTGAGCATAATTTCTGAGTTTTCATATATATATATTTTCACATGATATCGCGATCACGTTTTCTAGATAAAACTATTTAAATCAGGTTTCAAAGAATTTAAATCCAATTTTTGGATTAACGGAATTTCACCTAAGTAAATTCTGAATTATATTATTACTACAGTAAATGGAAAAAAAGATGTTTATAAATCAGAAATTTTGCTAAAAAATTTCATAGTGATCGTACTTAGAAGAAATAAAGTATCGATTTTTATGAAACTAAAAGTTTTTTCGTAAAAATAGGAAGTGATCAAAAATATTTGTTAGCATTCGAATTTTCATTTTTTATATTTTATTGATTATGTTAGTTATCTATCATATATAAGGTAAATCGATTTAGATGCATTTATATATCGACAAAATACATAGCACCAAAATATTTGACAAATATAAACAAAATGATTATACATATTATTTATGAATGTCATATTTTAATACAAAGGTTTTCTTCAAATCAAATATAATTTATTCAAACACTTCTTAATTCAGTAAAAAAGTTTAAAAAATCTTTCAAATCTCATTGTATTAGGAAATAACAAGACAGATATGTTTTCCGAGTTTAACATATATGTAATAGAAAATTCGCAACTGATCGATTTTATTCAATTTTCTCATATATGTGGTAATATTAGTGCATATATTTTAAAAGTAATAATGACCAACAAATAAACAAATCTTAAAATGGATGCAAAAATAAGAGAAAAGGAAATCGGCATTTTACGACTCCTAAAGATGAACAAATTAAAAAATTTTATTTCCTTTCCTTGTGTACATATAGATAAATGCGGAAAAATGTTTTTGATAATAAAAATAAATATGAGATAAAATCTCGCATTCGCTTGGTCATTGTAATGCATTTGGCGTTATACTTCAAATACTCAGAACAATTTATGTTGGGTATTTTTGTACAAAAAAGTGTGTCCATCTGAAATTGCACAAAATTGCAATTGCTGTTTTTCGAATCATGTCTAAATTTTCAAAATACTTAAAAGCTGTAAAAAATTTCTCTTTGACTGAAGCGTTTTGACCCGAACAACATTACACTCAGCATTCCAACCAAACTTCATTACTTACTTTATTTAGATAAAATGAAGGTTTTGATGCGTTTGAAAATTCAGTGATGGATCAAGGATACCGTTTATATAAAAAATTAAATTATACTTTGATTTTGTGAATAAGCCTTTCCAAAATTTTAGATATTTTAGCTTAAAAAATTAGTTTTTGTACATGCTGAGCACTCAGTATCCAAATTACAGTGAATTCTAATTTTATATATGAAAGATTTTGAATGTTATTAAAAATTTGCTATAAAAAAAACTTTAAATTCTGAAAATAAGTTCGCGATATTAAATTCCTTGTGAGAATTTTTCACTTTACAGTATTGCATAAAATCACTTGTTTTAAAAAGATCATCCCCATTTAAAAATCAACATTATCCCAGTTCAAAATGTGGTTACAATCTTCGTGATTATAACTTTGTTATAATAGCTATGAGAGATTTCTTATAATCCCATCGACAAATCATCATCTATGCATTTCGCAGTTCCTTTGAAAATTGTCTGCTGACATTGAGAATTAAATCGATAGCACTGATATCGTAAAGCATCCTTTACGACGAGTTTCAAAGATTGTAATGAGAAATTGCCAAATACATACATTGATTTTAATGCATTCTTAAGTGCTCTAAAGTATTTAATTTTTTCACTCAATGTTATCTTTCTTGCTTTCAATTTTGAAAAGAATTAAAAAGTTTGTTCGATTTACCAGCTTATTATATATATATATAGGTATAAGTCATACTAATCTTATATACTGTGTTTATCTATTATCCAAACAAAATGAACAATTTCTTCCCTCCTCTTTCGTGCTAAATGCCACTTGATAAAAGGCTTCCCTTTTTCCGAGCAGAACAAAGGGGCCTCTAGCTATGCTACTCACAAGACACAAAGATACACACGGGGAAACGTTGTGAATGTCTTAACACTTCTTATCTCCATCGCTTTTGCATAACGGCCTTTGTTTGGTACTCTTTTTCCTTGTTACAAGGCTGTTGGAATCATATGTCGTTGCTGTTCTTATTATTTTCAATTTCCTGCAACTAAACATAGCACAAGCAAGTAAACTACATGCAATATCCGAGAGAGATACAAGGAGAGACAAAGGATTGTGGATCTTTTTATCGAAAGCGAAAATCTATCCCAGCGCCAATATGAATTGAATGTGTGCTATTCCAAAGAAAAAGGAGAGCAAGATAGAAAGAGAAATTATTACCTGCATTCATGTGAATTTTCTGTTGTATGAGTGTAACTAGGGGAGGGAAGCCTGCGTTTCTTGGTCCAAAAGCAGGGCCACTGAAACCAGGTCCATACGGTCCAACGTTTCCGTAGGCACTGTTTTCGCCAAAAGGATTTCGATAGATGAATCTCTTCCTTGCAATGATTCCAGGTGGACCGAATTTGGGAGGCGGTGGTCCCGCGTCAAGAGCGGCAGAAGGCCTGAACTGAGGCTCCAAGTTCAACCACCAGAAGCAAGCGCCGAAAATACAGTAGCCCATTAAGCCGACATGTGTGTCTCCGATTCCCCACGCCCAATAGCGGCTCAAGATGCCGATCAGGTTGATGAGCGTTGTGACCGTGAAAAGGAGCATCGCGATGTAAAAGTTTTTGTCTCCGCTTGCCATGTTGCAGTAGTACGAGGAAATTCTTGACGTGTCTACGTCGTAAGCGCGAGCCAGATTTTCGGAGTTGTGATTAAGTTTGAAATCTTTGAAACTTTATCAATGAAAAAAGAAACTATGTTCACAACTTTTCTACAACAACATTCACAATTTTAGACATTCATTGTAATGGTATTATATTAAGAAAAATTAATATAGAGAATATTATTCATCAACCCTTTCAGGAATTTCTCAATGAGTTTTTATATAATTTAAGCTTAATAGGTTTGGGGAACGTGTCCCATTGTGCCTGAAAGGGTTAACCCTTGCACAGCCAATCATTTTCTCATAAAATAAAATAAAACTGTCACCTTTATATCATAAATTTTAAACTCATTAAAAATATAAGTACGTGCTTAGCTTTCAAAAATTGGATTCTAAAAAAGGGGAACTTTAAGTAAAAACGCTTAATAATGAACTTATTAGAACAAATTTGAGGTTTTGCATAAATCGCATGGATGAAATGTTAAGAGCTACTGCTTAATTAGTAGCTGAAAAGTGGCAATTGGTACGATTTTCTAATTCCCAAAGGTACAAATGGCATTAATAAAACTTACAAGAACGATTAATCCTTCTTGTTAGAAAGGAAAGGTGAGTTAGAGATATGGAAGTGTGTTAAAAATGAAACCGACTTCACACTGTTCACCGTCTTTTTATACGATGGTGAATGAAAACGTAAATATTGTTGTGTGTGTAGGCCTAGTGCTGGTCAACACGCTTTCTACTGCGAGCACTCTACTGGCATTGTTTTGTGAAAAAATGGATTCCTAAATGCATACATTAAAATTTTCCTGGCAGAAGAGAGCATCCGTTGCACAATTAGAATACGAGAGTGTCTGTGCTCAAGTGGTAGGGGACTTAATTACGAATGCTCGAAAGAAAAGCGCATGGAAATAAGTAGAACAAATGGCAACCAGACACACAAAATGATGCAAATGTGAAATACCTTAGCTCATCGTGGCGCATGAAAGTGGAGGCAGGTGGGCGACTCAGGCAAAGCCTCAAATGCTCACTCTTTTCAGGTGTAAATAAATAGTTTAGTGCTATCTCTGGAGTACAATGGAAAGGGCTTTTTCGTTAAATGGTTAAGATCTGCTTGGAGCAATGCTGACGATCAGTTAAGTGACTAGCAAACGTGAAAATAGACCTACTGCACTTATTCTAGTTGATGCGTAGAAAAACGACAACCAAGTTTTGAAACTCATACCGTCTCTCCTAACACGAAATACAGTAAAACGTGGATTAGTGAATTATTCTAACAACAAATACCCTTTCTAAATCTCACTTTGTTCTTCCAAATAAATGTTATAAGACCTTTGACTGTATATGACACAAATTATTATTTTGGATTCTTGATTTTGAAAGTGTATTCATGAACAAATTAAATAACATATTGCGTTAGACGCGTCTCATAAATTCGCTAAAGCCATACGGGCAATGCCCGTTGAGCAAGCCCTTTATTTTCGTTAGGTATTTGTGAAAAAAGTGATGAATTAATATTGCACACTTTAAAAATGTGACAAACATAAAATAAAAATGAACTGCTTTAGTTGTATAAAAATTTATTGAAAAAAATGGCAGAAGATTAGTTTTCTAAAACCCTGGACCGAAAAGGTAAGCACTTTTTCATAATCATTTACATTTAATGCATTATAATCGGATTTACCTCTTATAATTTTCTAACAATTAAATAATAATTGATCAATTATGATGGGCACATGTGGTTTAAAATGTCCATGTCTGTTTGATGGTGCATCCGCTAAAAACAATAAGGTAAAAATTTCTTTTTTATATATTTATGCCATTTAACAGTTTTTCTGAATCTACAAGTAATAAGATGCAGCCAGACATCGATAATCTAAACAATTTCATTCCTTGAATTGTTTTCCAGTATTCATGTTTTTACGTTTACGAGTTTGTATATAATATGATCCAATTCATATAATGTAAAGTACTCGAAAACGATCGTAATTTCGACATTTTGGTTACTTGGGTCGATATTGTGGAAGCGTTTAATTTAAAATTTGTTAATTTTAACATAATTAATTTTTTTTATATGTTAAAAACACACTTAGAATCTATTTTTCATTTTAATAATCAATAATTTCTATATATTTTTTGTTAAAATTCCATCCCGGTAATTTCAATATCGTTTTCGGTCTTTGAAGTTCGGAATGTATATAATTTTATAGGATTCTTGTTTTCTGCTATATTATGTATTATTATATAAAAGTGACTAATCAAACGAGACAAAAGTGAGATAAAATACGGGATTTCAAAGCATTGACATGTCAAGAGAATGCCAAAAAAAAATGGAATTTAAAAGGATTAACATGAAATAGAGTGACAAAAATCAATATTTATTATAACAAATTTTATGTATTTGTGTCATTTGATTACTATTCAATTGTCGTATATAAAGAGATATTTTTTTAAAATAAACTTTATATAACGTACGTTATATGTTGAGTAAATTCATGTTTCAATTATCTGTATAAATAGATTTATTTATGTTTCAAATATCGGTTTATATTGATTTATTTGTTTGTGTGTGTTTAACTCACTGTTTATATATATATATATATATATTTTGCTAATATGTTTTCTACCTAATTGTGTTTATAAAATTTCCATTATTGTTTATTATTCTCAAATTTTTGGTGGTTTATCTCTTCAAGCGGGCTTGATGTGCCTTTTGAGAAAACCTTCGAATTTTCTTTTCTTCTTTTTTTTTAAGTTTGTTGAATAAATTTCTCTCTCTCTCTCTTATAAATTTATTAAAAAAATTTTTTTGTAAAATTTATTTCTAAAAAATTATTATTTTTTTGATAAATTTTTTATGATAAAATTTTTTCAATTATTTGCCAAAAAATTTTTTTATAACATTTTATATTCCTTTAAATATCTAAATTTATTTTTTATTTAAAAATAGTGTATGCTTTGGCTTCATAAAAATTTTTTTATTGAAAAAAAACTAAAAAATTAATTAATGATTTAAAAAAAATTAAAAAAGAGTTTTCTTTTGGGTGTATCATTGGGGCGTAGGGAGAAAATTTTGGAACTATGGGCGAGATCACTGTTTACATCACTTTGTTAAGAAAAAAAGTCAAAAAATCTTACAAGTATGAGCGAGTGGTCAGCGCCTCTAAACAGAAAATGACTTATAGCGGGTAGAAGGTGAGGTGCTAGGAACGGATATAACGGTATAAATGAGCGCAGATACAACGGCAAACGACTATATATACACACGTACCTAGAAACACACGCGAATAATACTTCAAAGAGATTATAGCAGATAGGCAGATGATGATGTGATAAGGTGGTGCACACTCTTCTCGTGCGTTTCCTATTGCGCGTGTGCGCGCGTATTCCCAGATAAGGCTTGCTAAGAGCAAACGCAACCGGTAGTCGGTCGGGAATGAATGTCGCCGCCAACACTGATTAGTGGTGGTGCCCAATCGCTCGCCTTCACCGAGCCTCCTGATTCCAAGGAGATGTGCTACGCGCGCTATACCCACTCTCCATCTAGAGATAAAGGCTGCACTGAAAACAGTAAACATGCGGCCGCTTTTCGCTTACTCCCTCGCTCTATTATGTAAGCATTTCCTGTTCCTACACTACTAACTTGCAAAAGAGCACATTTCTCAATAGAGATGCCACAGATTGCGAGTATGTTAAATTTTCTAACCCCCTCAAGTTGATAACATTGTAATATTTTTCAACCAATGGACGATTTATTTTTGAAACTGTCATTAGATGGCTTATTTAGTTTTTTTTGCGAGTGAGACATAGTCTAAAAAATGTAGTGTTATAGTAAGCAAAGTTTTGCTGCGTTTGTTCACAAGTTTCTAGCAATCCTGCATTAGTATTTGTTTAAAAGAATATATTTTGATGATAGCATTGAAAATTGTTTTCGATTAACATTGTAATATTCATCATTATTGTATATTTGATAAAAATAAATAAATTTTAAGTCCTAGGAAACAAGATTCATTTTCCAACATGTTCCCATATTGTAACAGTGGGACAGCATGTTTAGTGAGGAATATAAAATTTTATTTATTAATGGCAAATTATTGATCTCTAATTATAGGGTGGGCAAATAGACTGTCTTTTAGTCATGCATTTGTAATTTAATATTAGCTCAGTTGGTATTTTAAAAATGTGTACATATAGAGATTACGGTAATGAAAATAGCGTTATTATGCATATAGTTGCTTGAAAAACGGGGAATTTTTTCCCAATTTAGTTATTAGTGACTTAAGTGTTTCGTTTGGCGGTTCAGATTCTGACCCCTATGCTGTGTGTTCCACATGAATCATTCAGATCAAGATGAAACCATGTACTTTCCCGTGCAAACCACTTTTGAACTATTTTCATCTTCATGTGTAATTTTTTGGATGATTAATCTAAATATTGATTTGAACAGTATTCATGAGCCCTCTTGAACTTCCTTTTCGTATCTCGAATGATTTTTAGTTTTTAGTAATACGTTCCTAACTTGAAAACTTTTGGGCACAATGGATGTATTTAAAAATGATTATAAGTTCTTTTACGAATATTTAATATGTTCTAATTTTGTGTCATTATCGAAAGGTATTTGTATGAATGAATGGGGTGCTATTCTATGAAGAAGGTCGCTTGAAGTCATTTTGATTGATGAAAACTGCACAAATTATCCCTATAAATTATACGACACTTTGCCTTGAAATTAAATATTTATATCGCTATCCCTGTATTACAAGTGAAAAAAATTAGTATTCAAAGATGTTCTTAAAATTATTATGCTGTTTTTATAAAATGCTAAAAAAAAAAGAGTCAAGCCTTTAGAAGACTTCTTCTACACGCTTTTATGTTTCAGCATAGTATTGCGTCCTTGTGAAAAACACTAAAAATGTATTTCCTATATCCTTCAAGAAACCAGGAGGATGGATATTCGATGGGGATTATTGCATCATGTTTCCTTTCATCTCTATCGTGCTGTGAGTGAGGTTTCCTACAGTATATAGACTATAGAGAGAGAGGCTTGTGTTTAAATTTAATTCCACCCTCATTTTTAAAGGAACATTTCTTTTTTTTTTAAGATATCAAATTGAAATGTGTTTTGCTTTTTCTTATTATTGATTTTCTATCAATAATAATCTTGAAGATTAAGGAATGATGTTAACCTCTTTTCAAAATATATCCAGTTGTCAATGTGTGATTAGCCTATTCGTTACAAAACGCGCGTTTCCAATATGAGTGACGCGCTCATTTTTTTAAAGTAGGCGTGTTCGCTCTAAAACGCATGCTTACTTTTTGTATTTTCATTATTAACATTATTAACATTTGTTAATAAATTAACATTATTATTTTATCATTCGTTTATTCTGAAATACTTAGAGTTAATTATTTGCAATAAACGCGCCAACGTTCTAATGCGGGTTCGTGGCTTGGTCCGCGCCATCAGTCTTACAACGTATAATAAGAGAAGCGCATGAGAGAAACTCCGAATTTTAAATGGATTGAAAAGGAGAAAAGATGTCATATGAGCTACATCGCCAAACTTTGACTACAGGGGGATGGGGCAATGGCAAAAATGATTTAATGGTGCCTGGGCTATAAGAAATTGCATACATTTATATATTTCAAGGGCATTCCAAGGGGGAGGGGGGATAAAAAAAGAATTTATTATTCATCCTAAAAAAGAAGAATTTATAACTGTTTGTAAACTAGGTTTCATTCAAAATTTGGATGTGTTTAGAATCTTACATTTTATTTTGTTAGTAAAATCCAAAGTATATATATACCAAGGAAAGTTTAAATTACTTTTCGTAAATTTTTGGGAATAAGAAAACTACAAATTTGCAACCGAATGAGGCCAAAGAGGCAAATGATATTCAAGAATTCAATTTTCAATCTGTTTTAATCTCAAATTATACTATAGTCAAGTTTTTTAGTAATCATAACCATTTTTCTTCGCTCTTTTAAGTGTTCACCTAGTGGGAATTTTGCATTTAATCAAAAGTAACAAAAAGCTAAATATTAATATATTGACATAAAAATGGTGGAATATTATTGTATTAATATAAAAATGGTAAAAAAATTTGAAAATCTTTTTAAGGATGGATTTAAAATAAAGATAAATCTACATTTAATCTGTAAAGAAAGGTAAAGAAAAAAAGCTAATGTAAAACGTTCATTTCATTTGTGAATCGTATGGAAAAGGGGATTCTAGTCAGCTCTGAAAAGATATTGTGGGCGCTAAGAAAGAATAAACACATAAATGTCAAAAATGTGAAAGATAAAAAGAGGAATTTGTAATAAATTCTTGTATACTATCAAAAATATTATTCAATTATCTGTCAACAAAATTAATTCCCAAAAGAAGGAGGAAGACATCGTTGCATCCAAGAAGAAATTAGACTTCTTGTACTCATTTAATGCCCGATGCAATGTTTGATTAATTAAAATTTTGTAAACACTCCATAGTTTATCGAGTACACATTGAGAGATTCGGCATTTTGAACATTTTAAGAATGAATTTTTAATAGGAAAAAATCAATGACAATACGCTTATAATATGCATTTACATCAGAAACTTTCAGCTGTAATGAAAAATGTCAAAGGCCAGCATCATTTATAGATTCACTGAAAGTGGTTAAACTAACTTAAGTTAAGACATCATGTTTAGCACAATACTGGAAACTTCATCGAATGTAGATAACTCTTATTAATCGGCTAAAGACTAAATTTAAGTATTGAGTCACCTTAAATAAAAATGTGATGTGCCTATAAATTCTTTTTAGTACAAATCTTGTGCTTGGCATTAGATATCGTTTTGATCGTGCTGCTCATCAAGCTCTTAAACTTATATTTTTGAAATTCATTCCTTAAAATTTTTTGAGTTAACACGTGGAAGTAATGATTAGTTCTATGTTATTTAAAATTTGAGAAAAATTTGTCCAAACAAAAAGTTATCTATAGGGTGGTAGGTATCCTCCAAAATAACTTTAAAAGTCTTCAAAATTCTTACATGGTTTTGTTAAGTCAAAAAATAGTAAAATTTTGGTAAGAATGCATTACCAGTGTAAAAAAGCGCTAGAACAAAAATTCGATCATCTCCTTCCAAAGAATTAAGGAAATGTGCTCTTGTAAGAGAAGTAATAAAAAAAAAGAAGGTAATAATGACGTTTGCGATAATGATGACGACTATGCTGATGAGCGGGATGATGGATGATGTTGAGAGAGATAAGGGTAAGTGGCAGAAAGAAGACGCACTAATTATATTTTAATAACATTAGCCGCGTTTATTATTATTAAGAATTTTATGATATAACTGTGTTTTTTAATTATAATACCACGTATAATGATGATGTAATGAGTTTTTTCCTTTAAATGTCATAGAGATAGGTGGTATGTGAGTTTGCTATATTTTTAAACGCGCTTACGATTACAACACTAAGTAGTGGAGATAAAGGCATGTTTTCTCTGCATCGAAAAGGTTTTCTTTGAATTTCCCTGAAACTCTTTGATTGACAGAGTGGAGAAATGCATTTCTACTTGAGAAAGCGTATTTTCGAAAAATGTAATAAATTTCTCTACTCACTCTTTCAAGGTTTATTTTTGCAAGTTAGATATTTAATTACGTGAACCAATCAAATCTAGCGATTGCACACATAGCATTACTTGCGTGTATACTGTATATCCACTCATATATACTAGTGGTTTCTTCATTACTATTCCTATCTCAAAAATATGCGTTCTTTCATCTATCTCCAACTTTCTAAACGAAATTACAGGGGTGTTGAGAAAAGTAGCGACTGATATTCCGTAGAAAATTGCGAAATTATATAATACTAAAAAATGTGAAAAGGTTCTAATCTCCATAACTCTAATTCTCAGAATTTAAATTATTTCGCCATATTTTGTAAAAAACCGTAGGAGAGAATAAAAGACCTAAAAGGGGTAGGCAACAAATATTTGCTTTTGTATAAATTTCGATTCTAGAAAAAAGCTTTATCGACAAAAAACTGAGAAAGAAATGTGTGGAATATGGAGGTGTACACTGTACGTATCATATATATGAATGAGGTACAAATGTATCCATACATACACCGCCATGCTTCCTTACTTTTTTCTGGATAAAGATATTTTGTAAATTCAATATAAACCCGAAATAAAATATTTATTCCTTAAAATCTTTGTACCTTTAATCTATACATTCATATCAAAATGGGACAGCCTATTATTCAATTTCAAATATATATATATATATATATTACATTATTTTTTATCATCTTTTACTTTGCTATAATTCTTTTTTATTTTAATGGCTTTATCACTATGGAAAGGGAATTTGTTTAAATGACTTAGTTATTCCTAAAAAGATTGAAAAGTATTGATCAATAACTATAACTACCAGTAATTATTTTTGCTTCATAAGAGAAAAAGTTTGACCTTGAAATTTTTGACACTACTTTCAAAAAGATGGGAAATTTGTAGCTTACTTTGCTAGATTTATGATAAACATTCTCCTTTTTAAGCCATAAAACGCTAAGAGGGCCAGAATTTTTAAGAGTAATCATCGTCGGCCTTCTTTGTCAATCGGATTTTATGATATTTAAATCAAGCAATTTTCATTTCTTGTGAGACCAGTGTCATACTTATCTTACAAAGGGTTAATAATATACATCGAATATATTCATATTATGAAAATATACATATTTTAACTTTTTATATTTTTGACTTTTATCTTTCTCTATATCTATACGTGAGTAAGGTTGATTAAATACTGGATTTCGATAACACAAGGTCAAGGGTTCGATCCTGCAGCAAGCCTACTTTCCTCATAGTTTGATAAAAGTGGCGCAATTGTGCATTCTCGATGAAAACACCCACGCTACCTTTACCTTTAATGAAAAAAATAAGAAATCAATCATAATGTCAGAATTCATAATCCTGAATAAAGGACGTTATGGATGCCACATATTCGAAATTTTTTTCACAATTGTCCAAAATCTAAACGCCTTTATACGGATCAAATAATAAAAAAAATTAACCATTATTAAAAGTTGGTCAATCTGTTTATAATTAACTGGTTTCTCAATGTAGTAATTATATTACTTGTGGTTATAAATCATTTTAAATAGGGTGTCCACAAAGTCTTTAGACACATTTATAAATTCATTAAAAAATTTTAAGAAGTGCTATCAAAATAATTCTTTTTACATATTAAACAGTTGTTATTAAAGTTTTTAGTAATATTACTTTTTTTTTATTTCAGAGACAAATTATATAAATAAAATAATTGATTTCCAAACCTTTTTGAAGATGACTACTCCACAAGAAAAAGCACGATGTGTTTCTTGGTTTATCGAAACAAAATCTGATATTCAAACACAAAGAAATTACACAACTAAATATGCAAAACAAGCTCCAGCACGGCAGTCGATTCGCAATCGGCATAAACAGTTTATGGAAACTGGAACGTTGTTACATAAACCGAAAAGTGGAAGGCCAAGAATTTCTGAAGAAGACATCGAGCGTATTCGTCAATCATTTATTCGGAACCCAAATAAGTCCACCAGCACTGCTTCTATTCAGCTGCAATTAGCAAGATTAACAATTGATAAAGTTCTTCATAACAATTTGAGGCTTTATGCGTACAAAATTCAATCATTGAAAGCACTAAACCCGATGACAAACCGAAGCGAAAAGAATTTGCTCTTAACATTTTGAAAAAAATCGAAGAGAATGGTGACTTTCTCAACCTCATTTGCTTTAGCGATGAAGCAACTTTTCGTGTGTCTGGAAAGCTTAACAAACATAATGCAAGAATTTGGGAAATTGAAAACCCACACGTTATTAGAGAACAAGAATGTGACAGCCCAAAGGTTAATATGTTGTGCCGACTTTTGTGTAACAAAGTTATTGGACCATTTTTCTTTGAGGAAAATATAATAACAGCAAATATTTACCTTGATACGCTAACCGAATATGTGACACCACTATTAGAAGAATTCCAGCCACATATCTTCTTTCAGCAAGATCAAGCGCCGCCTCATTGGGGAATAGAATTCATGAATTTTTGGATAAAAAAATTTCCTGCACGCTGGATTGGAAGAGATGGTCCCCGGATACCCTTGGATTTTTTCTTGTGGCGCTACGTGAAAGATGTTGGGTATCGCACCAAAGTAAAAGTCATAAGTGATAAGAAAGAATAACTGCTGCTGTGGAGACAATTGATAAAAAATGTTAAGAAGACGTGGACTGAAATAGAATATCGTTTTAGATGTCCTCCGTGCTACAAATAGGGCTCATAAAGAAATTTATTAATGCGTTGAATAAAAACTTGACTATTTAAACTTAAATTGACTTATTTAATTTGATTACCTAATTTTGATTGACTATATACTTGACATTATTTAAACATATTTTTTAAATTGTCAATCCCAGAAAAAGCAGAAGGCATTTCCTGATTTGATATAAAAGTCATTAAAAAGATTTAGTCATTTAAAACTAAGGAGAAATTGGATGAAAGCGGTTTAACTCTAGAATTTATTGGCGAATAAGGATGGGATCAAATAAGTTAAAAGTATTCTCTATCTCTTTAATCTCATAATAGGAGTTACGCGACTAGAATTTGTGTTTAAGACGAATGATAACAACAATTTCTTTGATTAAAAAAGTTTTTTGGATACAAACACTGCAAAAATGGAAATATACTTATTCATCTCAAATAAATATACAAAGATGAATGTGGCGAGAAAGTGACTTACTATGCCTGTATATACTTTTTCTCACATTTTGGCACCGATAAAGGATCGCGGTAAAAACGAAGTGTGCATTATTGCTCCAATCGTTGTTTCATTTATAGGTAAACTTCAATTTCTCTTTCATTAATTCTAGGTCAAGAATATTCGATTTAAATTCTCATCATCTATCATTCATTCTAATGAGATCCTGTCATATACATCCAAGCCATTCAGAGAATACTATAATCACATTTCACTTTAAAAGAATATACGAATACACAATATATAATAATACACGTATATATATATATGTCTGTCTGTGTAATTACTATTGATTACTACGATTATCCTATTTACTTCTTGAATAGCTGATGTTTTGGCAACCATTTATGCTGAAACAAAAATCCAAAATACTTCCTTAACATTTATTTATATTTGAACAAGGATTAAGACTACGATTTATATAGGGATTTTGGTAGTGGCGTAACAAGAGGGAGGGCCAAGCAGGATCCACAGTGTATTTGTATATATTATATCATTTGCAAAACAATTAATATGGACATTAAAATTGTAATAATGGGTGCTCTACAGTTTGTCTTTTTATTTTGCATTCAAACATACGCGTAGTATATATAATAATTATTAAGTTTTGCGCGTTTTGAGCATCATTATAACTTTTAAAATGGCCACCCGTGTCGCTTGGTCCGCTACTGCATTTTAACAATGATTTTTTTTTCATTTATGATGACACAAGAAATGAAAATCGGCTGCATTACCTATTTAAAATTCCCTTGAAATAGAAAGAAGACAATTTACCCTGAAAATTCTGATCCTAATGGCGTTAAACAAACATTTATTTTTAGAATTTATGAAACTTTAATCTTAATATTAACTTAGTGCAGTAAGTGTAGGCTTTCAAATGCGAACTAGTCTCTTTTATTTTTCTATTTTTTTAATATGCTGGGAAATGTCATTCTTGTAACTTTATACCTGTGAAACTTGTGCATTTTGCCTCATTACAAGAGCGAAGTGGTCTTTTCTGAAATTTTACGCCCTATAAATATATTTGTGATTTATCGATTTGAAATATTATGCTCATACCGATTAAATAGTTATAGATAAAAATAAATTCTTTGCAGATGAACTTTACAAAAATGTGTCTGAAAACAGAGCTGGCGAAACTATGGCCTTCGGGCCGCATGCGACCCTTCAAGTGTATTTATGCGGCCCCCTGAGATAAAGTTATTTAATCTCATTCACCTTTATTTCAATATTATTGAAGCAAAAAAAATATTAAAAACGGAAAATTTTAGATATTCAAATATCACGATCACAATACAGTTCACACTATTTTCACCAAAATGGCTACTTTTTTTCTCCTGTTTTATTTTAACATTTCAGATCGCGTATTAAAATTTAAAGATGATAGTTACTTTTGATTTATATTTATTGTTTCAAGTGTATAATAAATGTGAATTTGGTATTTTTGAAAGAAGTTTTATAATTAACAATATGATTACATTTTTTTACAGTTGTTTTCTTACAGAAGTTCAAATAATTTACCTTAAAAATTAAGATTTTGATGAAGAAAATAAATCGCTTTATTATATGATAAAAAGGTTAATCAATAAAATTTCAAATATTAGCAAAGAATATATTGTTCGATTCTTCAAAACCCATTTCAAGTCCATTTTACTTTACCATACCGGCCTTTAAAGGCCCTAGTCTAAAAGATTCAGACTGCAGTAAAATTGAAAAAAAAACTGAATTGATGTTTCAAAAATAAGCAAGATTTTGCTTTTTTTTTATTTATCAATAATATATTTTTATCTCATTTCTTATTAAAATCTTTATTTGACTGTTGGAGGAAAGGGATGTAAAATTCCGCCACCTCTTTGCCTTCTTGCTAGAATAATGTATACATAAAAACATATGTTTATCAAGAAAACTTTTAATATAATTATTAGAATTAATCAAATTTTATTTATTTATTAATTTTGTGTTGTTTACAGTTACACTTTTTAGTAGTTTACGTTAGCATTTATTGATTTTATTTATATTTTTATGGGTTAAGACGTGGAAGCTGGCTTGACTAGACTTTTGGTGATTCTGTTAGCTATTCTTATTTAATTATGCTTTTTTTGGTTTACATTCTTTCAAATTAGTCACTATACTTCTTTTACTATATAACACGGAAGCGAATACATCAGGTCAATTTTTTTTATTCTGTATTGATTTCTATATTGTTGATTTGTCAAAAATAATATCATCAAGTGAAAAAAATAGACAAAAAACAAAAAATTGGGTATAAAAAAATTGGAAAGATAAAAAATCAGACTCTATAAAAAATTTTCTCAATTTTTTTAAAAAAATTAAAAAAAAATTTGGGATTAATTTTCACTATTCTGTGTTCGATAAAACGATTTATCAAAAATTTTTAGCATTAATTGAAAAAAATTTGCATAAAACAAAAAATGAGAGGACAACAAAATTTCTCGAGGATGCATCCCACTTTTCAGTAGAACTTTGGTCACCGGATTTAATAAGCCATGTCTACTTTTTTTGAAAGAGTAAATATTTTCTGATTTAAAGACATTAACGTTAATTTAAGGTTTCCGATTAGATAGTGGATTGTTTGCACGATGACAAAAGTGTTTTCCTTATCTCCTAAATAGAGACAAGTGGGTGTACGCCAGTTATGACACTTTCCGTGATTAACGAATTATTATTATCTCATGAGGAATTTCACGAGCAGTGAAAGGATGACGAGGTAGCTTGATCCTAATAGGAGGAGAACAGGTCACGTATCCATAATATCTATTTCAAAAAAGCGCTTACACACTCCTATCTGCTTCTTGCCACTTTAATAATAATAATCAAATGCACAGAAATTTCACCTGGATACGACGCGCAGAAGTCAGCATAACTTTTGCTTGAAAACAAGAGTAAGAGTTCAAGCTCTCTCTCTCTCTCTCGTCCTGCATATGATTAACTTAGAAAGTGTGTTCGTGTGTGTGTCATCCTCCCTCCAGCACTGTTACTAATGAAAATTTGCTCTCATGGTACCTATACCTTTATCAAAGTGCCGTCATTAGTTAGCTACACGGAGAAAACAAATTCGTTAACGTTACCAATTTAGGTAACAAAGTTTGCTGTGCCTATATCTACCAACCAAATTCGTAAACTTTACTTTGATATCTAACAATTGTTGAGCGAACAGACTCTCATCCAAATAATGGATAATTCAAAATTGAATAATCCAAAAATTATACCCCTTAGAATTTAGTTAAGGCGTCGCCAAAAATTTCTTGAAATATATTAAAATATTCAGTTAAGGAAACTAGAAAATACTATAGTAACGGTATATTTAAAATAGCAATAATTTTTGAGGGGGTCATACAATACTATTAACAAAAAAGTAAAGCTTTAAACCTATTTAGTACAAATGTTTCCAATACAATACCAATTTTATCTAAATATAGATATTTTAATTTGAAGTGAGAATTAAAACAATATTATCATATGCGACATTTGAAAGTATAGTTTGTACATGATCGACCAATAATTTTCTAACATTCAATGCAAATCTTTTGGGATATGTTTTTTCCAAAAGCATATTTTACTCATTTTTGGCTGATAAAATTTTCATCAAACATTTTGACGAACTTTTTTAAAAAAAAGTTTAGAGATTTTCCTTTATTTCGTTCTTCTTTACATAACTAAACTAAATATTTGATAATAAAAAATTGATAATTTGAACAATTTAAATTTTGATCTATAAATTTGATTAATTTAACTGCGAACTATTTTTATAGTTTATTAAAAGTTAAAAGTAGTAGGGTTTTTTCATTGAAAGGGCACAATTGCGTCACTTGTATCGAACTATGAGGAAAGTAGGCTTAATGCTTGTTCGAACCAGAGACCTTGAGTTATCAAAACCCAGTACCTAACCGACCTTGCTCACAAAAGAAATCATGGATCAAACTTAGTTAATTTAAATTGATGCTATAGGTATCAACTCATTTAGTACCAATGTTCCAAAGGAAACGCAGACGAAAGAGTTTTTTCTTTCATTTCTCTTTTCTACTATCTTACACTTCTAATTACATTCAGTGTTGCAGATTTACGGATTTTGGTAGGGAAAATTTTCTACGGACAGATTTAGGACAGATTTTTGTTCACTCGGTTTTTGAAAAATAAAATATTATTTTTTTTAATTTCACGATTCAATTAATTAGTTTCAGCATAATTGAAATTATGATTTACGTTAGCCAGAAGCAAAGGGGAAAGGCATAAACTGAAATCCCCAAAATGATAACAATTTTGGAATCTTGGAGTTTTCTCGAACTGGTTGAGAGCTTTTTTTCTCTATTTTTGTGAAAAAAATTAGGTGTTACCTCCCACAGAAAACTTTTCCTTGCTAAAGCCTTGTTCTACGGATTTCTACGAATTTTTTTCGATGATTTTCAGGATATTTGTTTTTTTTGACTGGCAACATTGCATTTGTCTTTCTTGCCATGAATTTATTACTAGGTTAGTTACTAGGCTTCGATAACTCAAGTCCTTTGGTTCGATCCCGCAGTCAGCCTCATACCTTCATAATTCGATACAAGCCGCGCAATTGTGCCTTCTCGATGAAAACAGCAACGGTCCCTTATAGCTCAGAAATTTTAAAAATTTATTTTAATGTTATAAAAATCAACTTTGAAGAAGAATTAACACTAATCCTAGTTATGACAGAAGCCCTTTACGACTTTTGGGATTGAATCGAATCAGATTCCTTATCTTTCTTTGCTTTGCAGAGGGATATAAAAAAGGTTTCTTTTATAAAAAATAATAGAATGAGAACATTTTCGTTATGCTGCTTCACGCTTCATAAAAACTCTGATGTTTATCGTTTAAGCTTTTATCAATTTTTGGCATAAATGAATGACATCTTGACAAAATGAAGACTAAATTGAGGCTAAAATCATTTTTTCATATTGAGTAGGCTTTTTAGAGACGTTTTTTAGAAGTGCGTTTATACAAACCAAAGAAAATAAACGATGTGACTTACGAAGGAAGCTTCATGAATGCTGTAGTAAAGAAGGAAAGTACGAAGTGGATGGAGTATGGTGTAAGGGAGAGGAGAAGGTAAGCGCTACGTGATTTAGATGAGTGCTTGACAGTCAAACAAAGCAATACAATAATTATGGTGAATTTCTCTGGAAATCGTCGTCGTGTTTATAATTTGTGATGCCGTTATAATTTATGCGAGGCATGTTATATTTATGAAATTATATATTTAGTAATAATATTTATTATTATTATTCCAAATGCCCAAGCTTCTAAAATTTAACATATTTTGGTCATTAGCTACAGCATACTCAAACCTTGAGGGCATTCATACGTTTTCCCTATTACTGAAGCATTTCTATCTTTATCTTTCCATTACACCTCTTTGTATTTCCTCTCAAACAAAGCAAGTTCCTTCATTTGCCAAAAAATCGAAAGAGAATCTCACACTCCCTACTGCCTTTAAGAATGAGCAATTGATAGTCAAGAGGATAGAAAGGAAAATTCACAAGCTGCTTTCCCAAAATATCTAAAAAAAAAAGTCTTCTTTTATAAGGGCAGTCCTTGTTCTTGTTTGTGACTTCTGTGAATGAAATATAAGAGTTTAATGCAGATATGTCAATTATGTCGAAAAAGACAGACATTGCCCATCTATTTGTTTTTCTTGAAACCGTGTAATAAGATACTTTTCGGTGAAAACAATCCACTCCTCCTTTCGTGTTGTTATAATCAATTACTGCGAAGGGAAGTTTTTTCAGAGAGTCATCAATCTCTTTTACCATGATGATATGTACTTTAATTTTTTAGGCATATGATACCATTGTAACTTTTTTATGAAATAAAAACAAGGAACTATATTCAGTTCTTTCTTTGGTAGAAGTAAAATTTTTGGGTATATGTGCTTTGTTTTTTCTCGTTGTACCTATAGATGTAATGTTTTTTCGAGTAACTTTTCAGCTAAAGATAATGGAGTAAAGTAGTTATCGAATGTAATGTCATGCGCTTTGAGACCATTCGATAACTCTAATACGTTTTCAGCTAGGTTTTTTTCAATAGAATCACAATTTTTACCCAGGTAAGGTTTCAGCCTCCAAACTTAGGGAGATTGAGCATCGCATATAGCCCAAAACTTTATACTGTACTTTGCAGGTTTCTGAGGCATATATTGCCTGAATGGTGCTCTACCATAAAATCCTCTGAGTTGCTCATCAATTGTTGTGAAAAAGTTCAGATTTTATGGCTTTTTAAGAGTTGGAGACCAATTTTCCGAAAGGTTTCGACAAGCTGCAAACTTGTCGTTTTCTTTCCGTGCATTTCTTGACTTTGCATCATCAAATCTCATTGTTGAGCACAGTTATTCAAATCGATGACGTGTTTGTGTAGCGGCAAAAATTGGTCTGCCATTTTAATTACTCCATAAATTTTTTTATTTTTAAAACCCAAGAAGAATCAACAAACCAAAAAAAGCATTAAACTCTACTAAATCTAAGCTCTTTGACTTTTCACCGTATTTTTCTTCACCTTTTTGATTAGTTATGTTTATGATTAAATTTATAACAACAGGAGGAAAAAACAAAGAAAAAGAAGAAACTTCATTATCGATTCCAGCAATTGCATATTTTGTTGGTCCTGGTTGGTGATTTACTATATTGAAAGAATTTACTCTACTTGATTTTTCTAAGTAATCATGATTCCATTCTATTTTTTCATCTTTAGAAAAACATGAAGAGTTAGTTTTATCAAAAGACTCAAAACTATCTTCTGAAGATGATGACTCCAAATAGAAAGATGATCGTAACTTTCTGAAGAACTTTCAGAATTTGAGCTACTTGAATCACTATTCCTATAAATTATTTTTGATTTGGGAATGCGTAAAATATTCGACATTTTAAAAATTAGAACCTAAAAAATAAATTAAATATTGAATAAATTATACAAATAGTTTTTATATTCAAATTTTTGTAATTTTTTATTTTTAGTAATTACATTTTATATGTAAAAAACCTGGATCCAAATGGACCGGTAGGGGTTTTTTGCATCGGATAAAATATAACTTTTCAAGCTTAAAAACTTGAGGAACATTGCTTTATGATAGAAAAAGCAAAGTCTGAAAGTCCCTAAAAATTTCAGAATAAAACTCAAACATACAAGTGATTTAATTTTGATTGGGTCCAAATGGACCCAAAGGGGTAGTATGAGTTAACAAAATTTTCTTCAATTAAAGAAATCTTTCAGAAACTTATCCAGAGCAAGCTGAAACAGGCAGCTTAAATATTAGTTAGCTTTAATTTATTAGTTAAGAAAATAAAGAGTAATTTCTTGGTCATATAATAGTGAACATCAGCCATTTTGTGAACTAAAGCAAAAAGATATTAAATTGACTTTGTCAGTATCATACCTAAAATCTTAACATTTTCAATACGATGTAATGAAACAGCTCAAAGTTAATAAAAATTATTTTCGAAAGACAGATTTGAAAGTGTTTCAGCCATTTTTAAATTTGTTCAACAAGAATTGCTCCAAATATTATTTAATTATTTTATTCATTGCTGTAGAATTAAAGAGCATCAATGATGATTACACAAGCAAGATAAAGGATATATCATTTTTAACATGCAATCTCTTCATCCGACTCACAAAGCTGCCTATTAGCCATTTTTCAGGATAAGGATATATCATTTTTAACATGCAATCTCTTCATCCGACTCACAAAGCTGCCTATTAGCCATTTTTCAGGCTACACGGAAACTCAAAGATCTAGGATAAATCAAATATACTTAAAAACTTTTAGATGAGCGTAAATATAGTTTTACGTTTTTCACACATCCTTTATTTACATTTGTTTTGAGTGAGCATTACAATGTTGTTGATGTTGACTGTAGAGAGTGTCTTAAGCTTTATTTATCTTCTACCTTATATATGACATAGAAAAAGGGAGGGGGGGGGGGGATGTGCAAACTAATGCAAAAGAAGAAAAGCTAAACAATCGTCTACACAAATTGCACACTCTGTGTGAGAATACAAAGCAAATATTTGCGAAAGAGGCGCAAATGAAATGTTTAACAACTCGGAAATAAATGCTTCCATCCACCCTCCTCTACACAACCACCACAACAACAACAAACTGAAAGTAAAAATAAATGGAACACACGCTTTCTTATTTGCAAGCACATGCACGTTAAAAACAGTGCAGAGATGCACATATGGATATTGTCATAATTTCTCTTTCTTTCGGATAAATATAATAGTATTAATAAAAGCAATGAGTTAAAAAGGTTAATCAGAATATTATCAAATAAAAATGCTTTTGAAAGGCGTTATAACACAAATTTATTTAATTTTATTTTGAAAAGTAATTTAAATTTTTTCCAAATTTCTATTTTTGTCTTTGAAAATGCTTCTCACTACCACCTTTTCTTTCCATCTTATGCATAATGTGTCACAAATTGAAATAAATTCTGGATGAACCTCAAAATTTGAATCCATTTTCAAGAGTGTCGTCTTTGTTTGAGTTGGGTGTGGTAAAGAGGTTACATTCAATCTTTTCTCATCTTGAAATATAGTTATAAATAAAATGACCGTTATTTTTGCCTATATAAAGTTGTGCGTAGCATTGGGTATTACAATATTACATCTTTTTATATAAATATGTAAATATTACATTTACAAGGCATTTGAAGTATTGTATCTGCGTGAAACAATTGGTTTGCGTGCCATATGTTGTCGATGCCTTTTCACGATACGAATCAAAAAGATGTGCGTCTGAAAGTGTTTTTAAACGTGCCCAAAAAATTGCCAGGTGGATAAATGCAAGTTCAAAATTGACAGTGGGTGGAGATGATAGATTTTGACATTATGAAATCGGGACAAAAATGGTATTGAAACAAGTCAGGAACAAAAATGTGTATTTCTTACAAAATCGTTTTCTATTTTTGTATATTCAATCATTCTTAACCCGTTAACGCCGAGTCGACTTTACAAAAATAAAATCGTCTGCGTTTATCAAAGCTCTTTAATACAAATCTTCTGCTTTACATTAGATATCGTCTGATTATTCTGGTAGTTAACGAGTTAACCTGACGAATGTTCCCAAGGAAAACACAGACGAACTCTTACTTTCAAACGAATTCTTCAAAATGGGGTTTTTTAATGGAATTTAAAAAGAATTACTAAAGTTGTTTGCTTGGTTTGGTCCTAAATGGGATTTATAATAAGTAAGTAATTCTACATTTTGACTTTTTGAAGCTCTTTAGAGGACAGGTTAATTTTTCTACAATTTCAGACTTTTATATTCTATCCGAATTTCAGATCGAGTATTCTAAAACCGAGTTTTATGAGACCAAGTGGAAGATCAACAATTAGAATTGAGTTAAATTCCTTTATAATAAAATATTTATCATCTATCAGATGGCTGCCAACTATTTTTAGAAATATCTATATTTTCATTCAATTACTTAGATTATTATCGTCATCATTATATAAAAAATATTTGTTAAAAATTTATAGCTAAAAATTTTTTATGTAATAAAACAAAATTTATTAACCTTCTAAGGCCAAATCATCATTTGCTTTTTTTAAATGAAAACATACTTTGATAAATAGTTCAAATATGATTTTTAATTAAAAAAATTAATTTATTTGTCTTTAGCTAAAAAATTGACATTATTTAAGATAATTTGTTTTGTATTCTCTTGTATTTCGTTTAAATCTACAGTATTTAAATGCAAATAAAAAAACAAAATTATAAGTACGAAAATGTCTGCAGTTAGTTCTAATCACTGTAGAGTAGTTCTGTCAACTTCAAGTTGAGTTGGTAACCATTTGCTTTTGCAGTTGCGTAGAATTTTAAGCGAAGAATCACCACTATTTATCAGCTTGAAACAACTTCATTGCACGAAAATAAAACAAGTTCAAAATCTAAATGAAATTAATAAATTCCTCTTCCTATATAATCTAGATTGACAGCTCTGTAATCAGATGAGAAATAAATTGTATATATGATATATATTTTAGAGTACCACATACCCCGCAAGCCCGCGGGGGTAAGTGGACACGCGAAAATAAGGTTAGCCGTAGGTAGATAAGGAATGTTGCAAGTAGGAGAATTTTGAGAAGCGAATAACATTTAGATGTTTTTTCTATTTCTCAGGAATCAAATTGAAGTATTAAAAAGATTAAAAGATCAACCAGCAAACTTTATAAGCATCATTTACTATTAAAGTTCGGTTATGCCCAATTTGAGCGAAATAGAAGCATGAATGGGAAGAAGAATAATACATAACACACATACTCACCCAATTTTTGCTGTCCTGGTTGTTTTGAATGAAGTTTATGGCTTCAAAATAGAAGGGGCATCATGGCTATAGCGTAGTGTTAGTTACTGTGTGTGAGAATATAAATTTAAATGATATTAAATTAAAAAATATAAATAAAACTTTTTTCTACCTCATTAGATTATTGATACTTAATTTAAGGAAGAAGAATTTTACTTTTTCTTTATTTTAACGGGTTATCGACCACAGTCGACATAACCAAAATGTGAATCGTCTGCGTTTATTAATGCTTTTTAATACAAATCTTCTGCTTTATTCTAGATATCGTCTGATTATTCTGGTCGTTAACTAAGATTAAAAAACTAAGTTAACTCTATCAACAAAGAAGTTTTATTTATTCAGTTTTTGCATCAACACATCATGCATCTTCCCATTTGATTTGAAATCTAATGTTAAAAAACGTCGCCATGTAAATTGGGGATTCAAAAAGGATTATTTTTAGTGTAAAATGATATTTTAATGTTTTTTAAGGAAGCTTTAAAAATTGTGTCAACTCTCCTATATTTATGTATTAAAGAAGAAAAATATAGTTTTGAAAAGTAGTTGTTTAGGAATTGATTACATTTTAAAAATAATATATGAAGTCTATTGTAAAGGTGCCGTTGGGTGTTTTCATTGAGAAGGCAATTGCGCCGCATGTATCGAACTATGAGGAAAGTAGGCTTGATCCAGGATCGAACCCAAGACCTTGAGTTATAGAAAACCAGTATCTAACCAACCTTAATCACGCCTCCTATATAAGTTATGGGTTTAAATAATTAAAACTGAGAGACATTTAAAACTGATAGTAACTTTTGATAATATTGAGTATTATTATATACAGAAAAAAGAAGATCAAACAAATCGATAATAACAATTAAAAAATTAAAATCTTTTTGAAAAACCGGGTTGTGGAGAAGATTTTTGGAAAAGAAGAATCGTAGCAGGTTTTTAAAAGAAATTAGAATATGAATTAATATATACAAACGTGTAGTCCGAGTTTTGTAAGTCAGATGTTTAACCCTTCGACTCCGCCCCCTGCAGAATCCTAATAAAAGTAATGTTTCGTTTGCACAATGGTCAGTCGGTGAGCTAATAGTCAGTCTACGCAAAAATTTACCTTAAGCTATGCGTGTAAAAAATTAATTTGCGAGACCTGCGGGTACCTACATAATTAATTTGGGGGGAAGGGGGTACAAAAATTTTGCTCAGCAAGACTCTAGTATATTTAGATTTATTTTCTAACGATCATTCAACCAGAAAAAGATCACGCGTTCTAAAAGTAACAGATAATAATGCCTCGATTTTCTAATAGTGTTTTGAAAGTGCAATTCATCCATGCATACTTACTTCACCATCATTTATAAAGTTAGACAGCGTACTTCAATGATGTATTAGCAGATACTTAGACACGCAAAAATGTTAATTTATATTTAAATCATGGTACAGGAAGCTTTGTGTTTGACACTTGGATATTCATTTGAAAAATTTTTAATTGTAAAATCTGTATCTATTAGAGCATAGGATTATCCCAGCAGTAAAAGATGATGATGGAAAGTTTATTTGAGAAGTACTTTATTGTGGACATCATTAAAATTGGAATAAATAGTATGCTATTAAAACATAAAAATAATTTATTAAGGAATATAAGCATACATACATATATTGCATGTAGTTGATTATCCTTCAATACGCATTTTGACTTCATCGTAAAATAGAGATGATAATTCTTCATACATTTTCTACTCATCATCATCTGAGTCTTCATCGGGATAATCAACCAAACTTGCGATAGAGGGGGCCTTAAATGATATAAAAAAATGAAATAGCGAGTTACTATTACTTTGTTAACAATTTGTCCCTATCACCCAAGCATAAAATGATAATAAAAAAATGCGATAATTTTTCTATTTTTATGCTCTTTTTCAAAAGTGATACTTTTCAAATTCAAACGTCGTTGTCAAATTTGCATTAACAAACTACTTAAGGAGAGCATCGAAAGTGGACGTTAGGAACAGATGGTTGTTTAATCAATGTTGAATAGGCTCAACCGTGATTAATTCGGAATAATTGAAACTGCTGGTTGTATACAGAGCATTATTAAAGCAAGTTTCACTCTTAAAACATGTTCTTGCTTTGCTAAGCCCAATCTAAATTTAAGACTTGATTTACTGAACTAAAGGAGTCATCAAATAAATACCCGAGTATTATTAACAAGATATGATAAAAAGATACGAAAAAATATGAGTCAAATTTTTGCTAAACCAGAGATAAATTGTATATAATAATAAATATTGAGTATATGCTTTATTTTATATTAGAAGCTTAGAAATCACAAAAACTTCAAAAATAATAGCATAGGGAAAGTGTCTCTTCTTTCATTTTAACACTTCGAGGACCGAAATTGCAAAGGTAATCGCATGCCTTCTTTTTCAGTGAATTTTATATAATTAAAGCGGAGGATTTTTATTTCTTTGTAGACCGGTGTTACTGCGTAGTCATTGAGTTAGCTTTACCATACAATGACTGGTATTACACATACTCATTGTTGCTGTTGCGAACGTGTAACGAAACGTCCAAATCCTGTGAACATTTTTGGTGGACTCATACATTGATAACGAGATAGCGTAGGATGGACGATAACAATTTAATTAGATGAGAGACGATTCGAAAAAGTACTTTATTTATTGTTTGCAAAGTTGAAGGAGGAGTTTTGGGAGTAATATTGGCTTTAACAACTGAAATTTCTTTATCCTCTTCTTCACCATCGCTTTTTGTTAAATTATTTTTCATCAAAGATTTGAATTTGAAGGAAATTTTGGAATGAGGCGCAATATCGGAAGTATTTTGAGTGGGCTCAGAGTCGTCATCTTGAAAGTAGAAGCGTGTTGAAAGTAGGAAAGAGATTTAAAATAATTAATCATACCATTGATAGGCCTGAAGCTTTGATTGAAGGATGTGGAGAAATCGGTGGAAGAAACATCAAACTCAGGATTGTTTTCATTAACTACACTCTCGCTTTCATCCATTTCAGTTGTCGTAGATTCAACGTCATCTTCATTTCTACTATCAGATTCACTGGGCTTTTGAAGTTTAACTTTTTTACAACTTGATTCAACTTTATCATATTCTGTACACGAGTCTTCTACAAATAAAAAAAGAAACACGATTAAGAAGTGTGGGCATAAAGTAGTTATTTTATAGCGTTGTACCGAGTAGATCGCCATAGGCTCATTTTTGTTCAATAGCAAATTTTATTATTCAACGATCAGGTAGAGTAAAATTACACTTTCATTTAATTTAAATATTTCTGTCATTTTATTAATCTGAGAAGTACGTAATATCTCTTTCCTTCTGGCTTTAAAAATAACAGCACAAATGCGTCTTAATCTAAGACATAGATCCTTATTAGGGTCGCGAATGTATTCTCAAAAGTCGCCTTTAGTGGTGGCATATGATACCATTACGTTTCAAAATTACGTACAAAAAAACTAAAGTATAATATATAAAAGAATTTGCTACGATTTCAAATTTCTTACAATACTTCATCTAGCTTTTTAAATGTATACATGACCATTTCTTAGATGCAACCCCACGTCCAAACAATCATACACTACATTCTTATGAAGGATTTAGTAGCTTTTTTCAAGTTACGCCTGCCAATTAAAAATCAGACACACTCATTATTTCTTTCATTTTTTTCAACTTTACAGAATTCTTCAAAATGGGTGCACAGTGCATTATGTAGACGCGTTACCTTTTGAAAGGAGAAACAGCATGGATGATGTAGCAAACAAAATTGAAGAAAAATGAAAAAATCTTTATGAATTCATTAGAGATACATTAACTTAGCCAAGTGAGTAGCAGCTTTGCGTGAGTACCTATCTTTGTTTAATTAAATGTGGTGTATTACTTTATCTGCTAATAGTTTATTCCTAAATGTATAAATGCCCATCAATAACAAGAGCATAGCATAAGAGCATAAATAAAGAGTTACCCTGGTTTTCTTCCTCTGAAGAATTCAAAGGTTTTTACGGTTAGGTAGTTAGCTCTAGCGACCCGATTCTACGTGGTTAGTAATCAAGCTATCACTAGACAATAAGTTTGTTTCCCAAATTGGGAGCGTTCGCGTTAGGATAGTATCGTTCACTCAGATGTATTTATATATTGTAACATAAATTCTTGTAAAATAATATATATAACAAGCTATGCAGTAACAAGGGCCAGTAGGCGTTTAGTGGGATGGAAAGTCCAAGTAGACTTGGACTCAGCATTCCGGGCGGGCCACGATATCCGAAAGGATGGGTGCGAACGCCACAAACAACTTAATTAATTAATTAGTTACCCATGGCGAGACACACACATATATATAATATCAGATCATACGTACACACAAAAATAAATAAATATAACTTTGATTATTTTGCTCTGCTCAAACATTTAACATTGTTAATCGACTAACTTAAGCAAACTTACAATATGCTTCAATGAGAATATAAAAGCGAATACATTTTTCAATTATTTAAATTTGAGTGGATCTTTTATTGAGTAGTTGATATGACACATATGTTATAAAATAAAAAAATCATCATACAATTTTCATGAGAAATGTGATCTCATTAACTTTCTATGAACAATTTTTTTTTAACTTTTTATTATGTGAAACATGAAACTTAAAACTGAAGAAATCCATGACATTTTGAAGATAAAATTATTTCTAAATGTGACAAGTGAAAAGTAATATGAATAACATAGTGAGAAATCAGAACAAAAAAGAAAAACATGAAAAACTTAAAAATCCTAAGAAATGAAAATGTAGTAATTAAGAAAGGATAAAACAACTAAAGGGATAAAAACACAAAGAAGAAAAAACTCCCAAGTACATTTAATTATACTTACTCAAATATAAATGTTTTACAATGTTGAGGACAAGAATATTCTAAACAATTTGAAGAAATTACAAGGAATTCTAATATCATATTTTCATGTAAGATCAAAAATGAATTCTTCAATCTAAAATCTCAGTGGACATTTAAAAAAAAGTAAAAGCGCCAGACCATTTATTAAAGAAAGATATCACAAAATATAAAAATATAGAAAAACCTGAAGAAGAGACAATGTTCTCGCTTTTTTTCATGGTTTCAATACTGTTTTCTTCCACTTCTGTTTTTAACGATTCATCAACACCACCTAAAAGTAGAAATAAATCTAAGGAACCCACTTAATTCCAAGAAAAACAGACACCATTAAGAAATCTACCACTAAACCAGGAAATTGTTTCCAACAATGAGATCAAATAGGTTAAAAAAAATTAAAATAAGCAAACAAATGTAGATAAAAAGTGACAACTAGAGGTAAGGCGAAAGTAGAGTATAAAAAACTTTTTATGTGGTGGCATGTCATCTCATATTTTTTCATGTTATAATTCTGCTGGTTGATTTGAAAAAATAAAGTTTTCAAATATTTTATTCGAAATTGTTCGATACCACTTTTAACTTCTAACTCAGCATGATGTCGCTTAGATGATATATGATCGTGAAGGTTATGGAATCCAAATAATTTTTATTCTGTCGTTAATACACTGCGATCTCGCTATAACAAACACCGATAAAACGAAGGAAATGCATGGCCCCTGCATAATAATGAGCTTCCATATCTTCAAAATGGCATCGCGTATGTCGATCCGCTTTACATTCATAGATTCTCTATTGTGTAACAGTAGCGGCGTATGGTCACTATAAATTAATAAACAAACACTGTTATGGATAACGTAGTCGTTCCCAACCTTGGGGTTGCGACCCCAACTCAGGTAGAAATAAAAAATTTTGAGGTCGTAGGATTATATGGTTAATGCCCTTTTCGTTTTTATGCAAGCTTGACATAACTGTATTTTATATTTTATGTCCTTTATTTTAAACAGAAATAAGATATTTTTTGAATTTGAATAATAAAACCGTTGACCAACAATGTCATTATAAAATAAAGTTTATACTATAAAATATAATGCATTAAGAAGGAAAAACGAGAAAAATTGATATAAACTTTTATTGTATAAAATATATGTTTTTAGTGAAACTGCCCTATTTAAGAAAAACTATACTTCCAATAGTTTAAATATGTTTTATTACATTTTGTGCGTTAATTTTTTACATTTTATGTAGTACAGTGGGAAATCGAAAGGGCAGAAGAGACGGGAAGAGTGATTATCGATTCCTTTAATAACTACTATTGCTACTTATCTTTTTAAACAAGTTTCAAATTTTACACTCTATAAAACGACAGCACATAATGCTATGAATATTCTTGTTCTAGAAGAAAAATGTCCAATTTGCGCTCCACTTAAAAATAATCATGCGCAGCTATTAGTGTATGTAAAAAAGAAGGCTTTTTCGACGAAATTCTTTTCTGTAAAGCACTAAGAACAAAAAAATCTTTGATATTTTCGGAAAAATAGATGTATTTTCAGAGAGCGTAGGCTAAGTTGAAAAAATGACTTTGGTATCTGTGTACGGGTGGTGCATCTTCATTGTTTTAATCTTTAGATAAAGTTTTCAGGGAATGGTAAAAAAAAGTTGCACCTAAAGCTGCAGGCGTTCACTGCATGCTGCTGCATTGTCATGTACCTGGCTCAAAAACACTGTCTAATGATAATAAAATGTGGTTAAAGCAGTTGACTTTGTAAAGTGCGCTTAATGGTCACTTATTCGCAAAAACGATTCCTACAAATGGACTTTAAAAGTGAAATACCTTTTTTTCATACCGAAGTCAGGTAGTTATCAAAAGTAGGAGGTATGCATAGGTTTTTTGAGTTGAGTAATAAAGTGAAAGAACTTTTATTTCACCAAAATAAAATACAATTTATAAAATTTTAGAGATAAAAGAAATTTGACAAAAAGCGCATATTTGAGGGATTTTTTTCATTTTAAATACCTTCAACTTTCACTTCATTTTTGATTTTGAAGAAAACAAGCTTTTCAAATGAAAGTCGATATATGGCTAGAAAAATAATTTACAAATATATACATGTTTCCTACATTGAAAATATTCATTGAAGAAAATTAAACTGATTTTGTACTTTCCAAACATATATCAAACATTTCATACATTACTCAAAAACCTGTTTGAAGCAAAAATTGAAAACGTTCCAAGTCAATCAATTTATCAAGACGAGTTTATTGATTTCATAAATGGCAGCTGTGGCAAAGTTGATTTTGAATCATTGAAGCTTAATGAATTTTTGATATAAAAAAATGACCTCAATATCCAAACAAATCTGAAGAAATGCTAGAATTCATATGCTTTTTCCCTTAACATGTGTGTGCGAATTAGCAATTTGAAGTTTACTTCAAAAGTCATATTTAAACAGAATTTTATAAATAAAAAAAAATAAAATAACATGAAGATTCATCGAATATCCGATAAATTGGTTCACTGTAATTTCATCGCCATAATTTCATCGTGGTAATTTCATCGCATAGTAAATACATCATGATTCAATACATCGTCGGTATTTTCATCTTCAAGTATTTTCACCGTCAAGCATTTTCATCGTCATACTAATTTTATGCTGACGCTCAATGTTTTTTGTAAATATACCTTTATAATTTTTTTTAAGTTTATTACGAACAATTAAATTATTTTTAGTTTTATTATAAAAAAAATATCCTATGAAAAGATATTTATATATACACAGAATTTGAGAAGAAGTAAAGGAAGTTAGAGACACTGACGATAAATCTATATTAAAGCTGCTTTTCCTGCACTTAAAACATACTTAAAGAAAGACATTTTGAGGTATGAAGATACAAATAAATATGTTGTATACAGTTAGTAATTTTATAAAAATGTATGCATATATACGCAAATTGTAGGATTATCTTGTGACACCACAAGGAAGTAATGGTCAATCCATAAATCTCTTGATGTAATCACTATACGATGAAAATACTTAACGACGGAAATACCAACGATGTATTGCATCACGATGAATTTACTATACGATGAAGTTACCACGATGACATTACCGGATATCCGATAAATTTAGTATGAAGTCACATTAGGAAATTTGCTAAGACTATAATAAATTTAAAAATTAATGGGGTCAGCAAATTAGATTGACTAAAAAATGGGGTCGCCAGCCCCATTTTTTAAAAAGTTGCGAACTACTCGTATAACGCTTACTTGTCTTGTTATTATTGTTATTCTTTTAGCATCATTCTCTCAAAATCCGTCTTACGTCTTACAACGTTTAGCTTTTAAAATCTTTCTTACTCGAGTTTCTATTCAGAATACATCGCCCCTATAATTTATACGCAAGTTCCAGAGTTCATTTCCAAGAGCACCAAATCAACGTTCAAAGAAAAGAAAAAGGAGTTGGGGGATTTTGTCCTGCAAGTGAAGCCAATCAGATGCTTTCAAAAGGAAGAAAATACGACAGGCTAATGACGCTGATCTCAATCAGAAAAGCGCTCAGTGGTTCCAGAATTTTTAATCTCTGCAGGTGAAGAAAGCAATATTACACATTTTTGTGAGCATAATTCAGCTGAGATACTGGCAAGCACAAATGGCTGTTTGAACTCCACTTAAGGATTTGAAACTAATGAAGGTTTTGAGATAGTATCCTCTCTCACATTAACTTCGATTGAAATACTAATTGATTTTTTATTCATTTAAATTTCCTTATTTTTTTAATTTTTTCAGCTATTTGAATTTGTGGTAAAAAATGTATAAATTGAGTTGGTTAGTAAAACTTTAAACGTATAAAAAATTTAGCCTTGGTATTTAAACGGTAAAATTCAATCTCTTTCCTTTTACAAACTTCATTAGCGCGTAACGTGATGTTATCTTTTTGGAGAATGTAAATTCCAGAATTCAGAAAAAAATAAAAAGATAATTAAGAACTCATACCATAGGAAGTGTCACTTTCGAAGTATCTTTCCTCACTTACTTCCTGTTCGTGTTTGATGTTACTGAGGTGTTTTAAGGCCGATTCATTTGGATCATTTAATTTTAGGAAAATGTTAGGTCTAAAAAAATAACTTTAAAATTATTCAAAAAAAATTGACAAAAATTTTTTTGATACGAAGAACACAACTCATTTTCTGCAGTAGAGAGGGTGAGTTTGTGAATGTCGTGTTCGTCTTTCATCTTTTGAAACAACTTTGTGTAGGATATGTTAAAAAGATATTCTTCGTAAAAGACGTCCATTATTTCTGAGATCAAAGGATCAATTTGCGTCTTAATCAAGATATAAAGGCGGTGTTTAAATACAAAACACAATACAAATGGAAAGGTTTGGTATACATTTGATAACTCGGGGCGACAGTAACGTGATGCCTGGCTTTGAAACCATAAGGTCCTCGGCTCGAATCCAGCAATAAACGTCATTTGCTCATAGTTCGGAACAAGCAATGCAAAAGTGTTTCTCGATCAAAATGCCACAAGTAAGTTTACCTTTAGAATTAATACATTATTTTTTTTTTATGATTTTGCAAACTGATCAATATAAAGGTATCCAAGCTCGGAAAGGGTTTAAAAAGCAAGGACAAATATTTGGAAGATTAAAAAAGAGCACATTTAGAACGGGAAATTACAGAAAAAAAATAGAATGAAATGAAAGAGTTAGAGTGTAAATTTTAAGTTAACAACAAAAATTTTTAACTTTTATCACGAGTGTAATAAATACTAATGCATTAATTACTTAGAAAACAAAAAATTAAATTGACAAAATAACAAGAGAGGTTTATTCAAAAACTTCCATACCCACAAACGCTGTTGTATACGTATTTATGAAGTTATAATGCACAGTTAGCGAAGCCCCGAATGTTAAAGTTGATTTTTGCGAAATTTGGCCTCTACATTTACTTTTATCTTCCAAACGATTCGCATGAACATAACATTGTTAAAGGCATTAAATTTTGAAAATATTCAATAAGAGTGAAGCGAGAAATGGTATATCAATTTAACTCGAGACGAAATCATGCCGATCGACATACTCTCAACACAATGAGGGGTAGATGATTGCAGGGGCCTCTTAGAAAGATTATAAACTTATATCTCAAGGAAGTTCCAAAAAATCTAAGAGAGGCTCAGCCTCTTCCTATCGACGGAACATGAGCAAAGTGTACATCTTTTAAACAAAATTTCCAAGATTGTATAATTTATAATCGGTGAGTATCAGAATAAAACTATTTTTGTCAAATCAATCCAAGCGTTATTCGTAAAAACCATGAAGAGTAAAAGTGAATAAAATCTATTTATGTTTGCACTAAAACAAGTCCTAAAATTTTTTTTAAAACAATTTTCCATATATTTGACACCATTTTTGTAATTTTTTTTACGAAAAATCAAGTTAATTTTTTTAACTAAGTCAATAAAGGTGAATTTTTTATAAACTTTATAAATTCAATTCTAATTCTAGTAAAATTGAATAATGTTAAGAATCATGTTTTTAAGCTAATATTAATTCATATTTCATTTTTATTCATTTTGTTTGCAATGAAATTAAGTCCAAAAATATTTTAAATAAGTATTGACATCGTTTTTGACGTTTTTAGCTTAATAAAAATATATTCTCTAAAATATATTATAAAAAAGTTTTAGAAAAAAAGCCACGAAGTTGGTTGTAATTTTTTTTATAATTTAACTCTTCCAAAAACATTTTAAAAGCATACCAACGGTTTAGAGAAAATTTTAATGAAAAAAAATTTTTTTAAACAAATTAATTTTACGCAAATACGTCAATTTATTGTTAAACGCCATTTTAGGTTGTACATGCTACAAATTGTATAAAAGTACATACGCATACAAAATTATAAGGGTATTAGATAGAGGCATCGTATACCTATTCACAAGACATATCTTAACTATGGCATAATATTTAGTATATTTCATTGCCATATTCTAGATAACCTCGATAATACACGTGTTATCAAACACACTTCCCATCTATAAACGCTCTAAATCATATTTTAATTTCGCATTTATTGATCCTTTAGCGCCTGATATTATTGAAAGTGTTCAAATATTGTTAATGTTTTGGTATGAACACTTGATAAGTCACAAATGAGTTACTTTAAAATTTATGTTTTTGCCAAGTTTCAATATCAAAAATGCATTGATTATTTTCAAAACTAAAGAAATTAATTACTAGCAAAAGATAGAAATTTCAAGTCTGAAAATATTTAATATTTGATTTTTTCATTACAACTGTAAAAATTTTAAAAAGTTTTTTTCTTTCACAATTTTTAAAGTAAATTTTTAAATCTAAATCTATTTTCCCTCGCCCTGCTAATAACTAAACGTTTCTGAATGAACCAGATTTTCGTTTATTAAACGTGATTAAATCTCCCATTTCTAGACGAAGATATAAATTAGGTGATCAATTATTTTTATAAAATATTTCGACAATTTATAAACAAATATTCACCAAAAAAAGACTTTTTATATAAGAATTTAATATAGTCAGAATTTCAATTTAATTCATATTTTTTTCTAATGATAAATCTGAACTGAAAAATCACTTATTGTTCCGTATTAAGGATTTGTTTGATCTCAAAATAGAAGAATGGGAGGTATATCAATTCTAGTGTAATATGGGATATGTAGGAAGAGTTTAATAAATTTAATTGACATTAAAAGTTCAATTTAAAGTTTGCAAAAGAAAGTTGGGCATTTTTCTACTTAACGCTGGACGATTTTTAAATTTGTTTAGAATCGGCGATTTTCAAAGTTTGCCTTTCCCACCATTGTGTATTCACATTTGTCATTTTTCGGTGATTTTAAAACATTCGTAACTGATTGTGTTTGGTCAACTTTAATTGTATAGCATAAAAACTCACAAATCACAATCCCGGATAAATCAGAATGCTGCCTCTAAGCCAATAATTTGTTGGTCAAAGCGTGACTCCAATAATAATAGAGACTAATCTGTACCTTTCGGGGAAGCTTTGCTAGATCGTATATTTCTTGAAATTAGTATACGCTTCCAAAACTCTCTACAAAATTTATTTGAGGCTTGTTAAGTTATTCGTTAAAAATATCCTCATTAGAATCTTTTCGTAATAAAATAGACCAAATTTATCAATAATGGCATAAAGAGCTAAGATTTAGGTACTAAACAATCCAATGCAAAGCCCCAGCAAGATATTCCTAAGTTGTTAATGACCAAAAGATAAAGAAACCCCCAAATGAAGGAAAAGTTTATGCAAGTAGGCTATGCAACAATACATGAGGAAAAAATTTGAATCAGGGTACGAATTGATGTAGAGTTAGATTTTCTTTATAAACTAAAGTTACGGTATTTACTGAGATGTTGATAACAAAAATTTCTTTTGGAAGCTTTAGAAGCAAAATCTTTTTATTTGCACACATATTTTCCTTTTATCGTTAAAGGGTTAAAAGATGTCCGAAATTTTTCAAATTGTTTTACTAAGTCGATAAAAATTCATTTCAAAATCAATAATGTATAAGAAATAATTGAGTTTTTTAATAAAATGTAATTAACTTTTATTTATTCCATTATAAAATATTACGCTATTCTCATAACTAATTATCCAAACAATAGGAAAAGCTAAGATAATTTTTTCTAAATAATTTGAATAAGTTACAAGTTTACAAAAAAATTGTTTTATTGTGCACTAAAACTCATTAAAAGTGGAACAAACTATGAAAAAACAAACAAATCAAGAGTGACATAAAGTCATACCGAGGAAATGTAATCGAAGAATTCGAGAAGAGAAGAGTTGAGTAAATCATTTTTCCGATGATTCACTAGAGCTAATACCATGTGACGCAAAACACCAATCTTGATGAAATAGTCCACATAATTCTCCTCTTTCAACGTTAACATCTTACGAATTAGGCGAATCACAGCTTAAAAAATATAAGACTTTTAAAATAACCTCACTTAAAACATTATTTTTCTTTTTAAATAGATACTAATTTTTTTTATTAATTATTCCTTATGTTATTTATATTTTCTTCATGCCTCCACCCAAAACTTCAATGAATATATTAAGACTTTCAATACTGTTTTTTTCTAGATAAAGTAGAACAGAATAAAAATGTATATTCTTCATTACAAAGCGAGCATACTGTGCATCCAACAATGTCTTAAAATATGAGATTACTGCAATGATAGGATGGTGAAGGAGAAAATTATTAGTGGCTAGTGGCGATCCATCCCAATGTCCTCTCGCCAAGATTTGCGCCCGCTTCAACTACCACAATATAAACCCAAATGAAACGAATATGGTGAATGCTATAATAGATAAAAAGTATGGAAAATTTTTCGGGATGGGTGGTCAGGTTTTTTATGAACTAAATATGCCAAGGTTATCAACATGCTGATGAATATCTTAGCTTTTGAAGCAAAAATTGGCTAATGTGAAAGTAATAGTGCAATTATATGTTGTTTAGTAGATAGATAAGCGGGTTAACTATCATTTTCATCTATCGATATAAGTTATACTGTTGCTTTTGTTTGAGGAACCGGTTTACCACCACTTTACGACATGGCCAACATACTTTCGTAATATTATTGCATATAGAGACATTGTGTAAACTTTTTACAGGATGATTGGTATTACTTATAAAAAAAGCAACATTTTAAAATAAATATTTTTTTAAAGTATAAAGTAAAAAACCCAAATTGTTTCAAAAACCAAAATGGAAAAAGTTAGTCATATTAATATCTGAACGAATTTTTGCCTATTTCTTTTAAAAAGATTATTTCTGAAAATGTTAGAAAATTAAATAAAGATGTCAAGAGTTATAGTCCGGGGTTCGAAGCCGGCGGATTCAAAAGAATTTGTATACATAGAGCCTGAGCCGGATAGTGTTGCCAGATCTACGGATTTATCCATATTTTACGAATTTTCGTAGGGTAAATTTTCTATGGACAGATTTAGGTGAGATTTTTTATTCACTCGGATTTTTACTTTTTCGCGATATTTTACAGGTAATTCAAAAATTATGGTTCTGAAGAGATAAAAAATTATTTTTTTTTTCAAAAACTATTTAATTTTTAAATACTTTAACTTATTTTTCGGTGAATTAAGTAGTTATTAATTAGTTTTTACGATTCAATTAATTAGTCTCAGCATAATTGAAATGATTGATTTACTTTAGCCAGTAGCAAAGGGCATAAACTGAAATCCCCGAAATAATAACAATTTTAAAATTCTGAGGTTTTCTCAAACTGATTGAGAGCTTTTTTTCTCCAATTTTGTGAAAAAAATTAGGTGCCCCCCCCCCCCCGCAGAAAACTTTTCCTTGCTCAGGGTCTGGGTCTACGGATTTTTTTTCCATTATTTTCAGGATATTTAATTTTTTGCCTGGCAACACTGCGGATACATTAAAAATATTGCTCCAATGTCCGGCTCCGGGCAATATTTTGATAAAAAGCAAATATTAATATCTTAGAAACCACGTTTCTGTTTATAAAATTAAACACTTTGAAATTTGTAAATAGTTGATTCAATAAATATGTAGTTTAAACTTTAATAATAGATCACCGTGTGTTACTTTACTCCGTATGGTTAAAACTTAAAGGTACTATTATGAATTTTTAAAGGATAAAGAATGAACTACAAGTTTGCCTTTTTAAGGAAACACATTTATATAATTTTTTTAATTTTAATTTAAATGTAGTTTAAGTAGAATTATATGCTTTAGTTCTGATCTTTTTACTCCAAGAAATGGAAACAGGTTTTGTTTCATAAATGCGCAAAAGTAATTTTGAAGATTAGCTATATCATTTCCTTACAAAAATGGATCGCTAATTTAATTGCTTATTTATAATTGAATAGTGGAGTATTAATTAGATAGTAGAAAACTTGTTGAATAAAACAGTCTCTTTTAGAAAATATCATGGACTGTGAAATTATAGATTCTAATATTTTACAATATGCACTTTTTTATGTCAATAAATATTTAAACTCATCAAATTTCTCTCATTTTCCTGATTCATTGCGAGATATAAAAGTATAAGATTGGATAGTCTCTAACAAATGTAAGCTTATAATAAAATAATTAGATAGATGAGATTTAAATCTAGTTTTTCTAGATATGTATTATATAGGTAGTGTAGCTAAAATCTTTTTTTTTATAAAAATTAATAGAAAAAAGTTGAAGGAGACGGAGTCAGAGCCAGACACTAAAATATTTCGGCTGCAAAGTGGGAGCCAGAAAATATTACTGGTTACGAAATGCTTGTTATAGGTCCATAAATATCAATTTTATGTATACAAAAAGTTATAAATTGAAGAACTAAAACTTATGCAGGAACGAAAATTCAAGTTTTCATAGGCATAATGATTAAGTGAAGATTCATTACCAAGAACTAAGAATTTATGCCTGCTATTCATGAAGACGATGAAGCGAGAAAGTAAATCCTTATTTATGATATAGGATTTGGCGTGGGAAGAGTGGTGAAGGGTAAAAAAGGAGAGCAATTCGATGATGATGCTGCACATGTGGGCCGTTCTATAATCATCTGCGAAGAGAGAAAAATAATTGGAAAAGTCATTTTGAAAAGTCAAAAATACCATTTATAGGTTTGCTGCATGACAGTGTATTCGTCATAAGAGGCTCGATCAGTACGTGCATGTTGTTTCGGTAGAAGAATGCCAAAAATTCTGTCGTTTCCCTTAACTAGAAAAAAAGATAATTGTTTCCAAAATAAATGAAATGATTAAAAAGAAGCTCAGAAAAAAAGGATTGATTCGTGCAACAACACGTTCAAATTTGCTTGCATTTATAATTTCACATCGCGAAAATTATTTTCCTTAAGTGATATTTTTACTGAAATGTAATGCTACCAAATCCAACTGACATACAATTGTTTAAATAAATCACAAAAAAGAAGTAGCGATGTAACTTAACCAGTATGATGTCTCGTCTTGAAATATAGGCATAAACAAAATTACGTTTATTTTTTGCTATTAGAGGTGTGCGTACTATTGTTAATTGGTTCGCGTGTCACACTTAGGATGCGTGCCATAGGTTGCCGACGCTGGTGTTACATCACAATCTCGCAAAAGTTTTCATGACTTCTGGTCAAAAATTGAAATTGCTAAATTAATTACTTTTGCAAGATTTGTGAAACATTTTCCTAAAAGTAAACACGATTTTTGAAAAATACCCATATAAGTATCTGCAAGCGCGTCGTCAGACTCTTAAAATATAAGGGGAGAGACCAGGTTGAGGGTTGGGTGAGCTAGGCTAATAGAAAGCGTATAAATTTGCATACCTCAAGGGAGTTCCAAGAAGGTAAAACAAATTCCAGATGGGCTCAGCCATCTTTCCTATTATTGGTGAATTGAGCTATCAGAGTGTGCTAAATGTGTTATCTTAAAACTTGTTAACATTCAAGGTTCCATTACCAGTGTCAAATTCTTTAAACTAGTAAATTTGTATTTTGAAGAAGCAAGGTATTATTGATTAATAAGAACGAAATGTAGATTATGCTTTAAATATCTTTCCAAAAATTACGCTTGATATTACAGATAAAAAATTTTTAAGGACGAAAATTAATTCAGTTGTATTTGCTAGTGATGTACGGATTCCAATTTTTTCACAGATGCTGATTCCGATACCGATTACATTTTAAAATGCCCATACTTTTACTAATAAAAATATTTTAGGCATATAATTTTTTTTAATTATTTTGTAAAGTTTTTAATCATATATAATAAAAAATCTCTATTGAATTATAACATTTATTATAAAATAAAAAAAATTCAATGTGTAAAATTAGATATTAAATTTTAATGTTTTTCGATCGATTACGTGGTTGGTGGTGCATTTGATTACCTGGTTATTTTGAACTTTTACCTAATGTCTAGACATGATATTCAGAACCAAAATACAGCAACTACAAAAAAATTAGTAACACCTCAACTCAATTAAGAAAACGTGCAATTTATCTTGTATTAACCCTTCTACTGTGTGAAAAAAAGTTACAAAAATGATGTTCAGTCAATATGACCGAACCTCAAATTTATATCAAATTTTAAATTCTGCGTTGCTCGATATAAACATGAAATGCCAAAATTATAATTTTCATATAAATTGATAATTTTTATACTCGTATCGAAACATATTTTTTTATTTTAGCATTTTATTTATTGAAGAGATAGTTCATTTGTAATTTTTTTATTGTAAAGAAATTTTAGTTATAAAAGTTCATTTGCACTGGCCACAAAAATATGAAACATGTTTTTTACACAAAAATTTATAACATTTCGAACATGTTATGCTAGTTTTATTGTCGTTGGAAGAAGGACAATAGGCACACCTTTTTCGTTTATTACTCAATGAACTTTCTACAACGGAATCGGTTTTTTGAAGCGTTTCAATTATACGTTTTGCATTTTCACATCTTGGTAAGCTTGTTCTTTTTTTAATACAAATTTCCACAAATGATTTTCCCAGTTCTTCAAGGAATTTTCTTCTTAAACTTGCATGTTATAAACATAAGAACTCTGTGCATCACACAAACACCATACTTTGATGGCTTGTTCGGCATGTACTGTCTGAAAGCACACCTGCCTCTAAAAAGATGAGTTGTTCTCCAACAGTAAGAAATTCTGAAGGGTTGTACTTTAGGGAAATTTTCAATACATTTATCCCAAATTTCTCTAATTGGTGCAAGTTTGTCATTTTGTCTTCTTTGACTTCTAGTTTCTATATCATCGAAATGAACTACTCGTGAAATATTTGAAACATTTGTATTGACATTGTTGCCCTAAAAATGGGTCTTCTTGTAAAAGAATCCCATAAAGATTGTAATGATTCAGAGCAAGATCTGTATACTCCTGCAAGTATGAGTAAACCAATATAGGCTTCGAATTCCTTTCTTTCGCTCTACTCTTCCTCTGGGTTATGGCTCCTCCGATCACGCGGATCCTTCCGTCTACGCCACTCCTCCCGTGGATCTAGCCGACCGCCGTATCAACGTGGTTCTGGAACATTCCCAATCTAAAGAACTGAACGTGAAAGATGACGTTATGTTACTGTACCTTTCCACTCTCCAACCCTTCGTAAGTCAACTTCCTATGGATGTTTTATCCAAGCTTAACCAGTCTCTCCGCACCCATGTTATCGCCCTTCATTCACCATGGACCCAGGTCACCCACCAAGCCCCTGCTCCGAGGTGCAACCCCTCTCCTCGTAGGAGGGTTAATGCCTCCCGTTCATCAGCTACTTCGGGGTTTCGGACCCCGAAGAAGTGAACTTCGACTCCAGCGCGCCAGATTCTGGCACGCTTGCTCCTTGGAGACCGCTTGTGGGTCTCCTTCCTACGACATGGTCCATGTCCCTATTACTCCTCCTAACGCTCCTTATTCCCCTTCTGTGGTGGTTCACCCTGGCTCCTTTTTCGAGGCTTTGAGCGTTCCGATCGGGCAGCGGGTAGAGATCTCTCTCCCGGAACCCGTCATCCCTCCGCCTCTCCGACAATCTCGAATCGGGATCGCTGGCGGTACCTGGAACCTGCAGGGACACCTGGACCGTCCCCTGTTTCTTCCTCCTGCGGTGGAAGCAGATCGTCATTCCTCCACCATTGGTTCAAAGCACCATCCAGATAGTGGACGGGACCCCGATCATCGGTCCTCCACTCGTTCAGGAACCGGTCATCGACTCAGGACCTCCTGAAATCCGTGATGCCCCGAACATTGACATCCTCTTTCCTAGGGTCGATCCGACCCCGAACCTCCCTCAGGATCCCGATATCGGAGTGTTCCACAAGGATGGCAACATTTGGGTCGTCATTGACGGACAATCTTCGGTCCTCCCTGCTGATCCAGTCAAACAGCTTCGGATCTACCTGCGGGGTAAATCAAGATTCTCAGCCACAGTATGGAGAAGAATCTTCTCTTTCGAGGACATCGACGACGACTTTCCCGTCGACGGGCCAGTGGAATCAATCGGCGATGTTGCGGCCTGCCACCAGATTCTTACAGAGTTCTGGAAGAAAGCCCCAAAACTCGACCTCCCGGCACACCCGACTTTTTCGGTGACCAACTCCTCTTTTCGCCCTCCGGCGGATCTTTGGCATCCAAAAGTGCTCATGATCCTAAAGAGGGCCTCCCCCGTTACAACGCGATTTCCTTGAGAACTCTGTTATTCCAAATCTCCTGGCTAAGGCCATCCTGGGACCATGTCCTAAGCCGACGATCATCTCTCCTTTTTTCCTCGTACCAAAAGCGAACGGCAAAGTTAGAATGGTGGCCGACTTTGGTTTTTGAAGTTCTTTGTTCAAAATCCCAACTATCTCGCTCGCGGCCCCTTTTTCACTACGGTTCCTGGAAAAAGATTGGCGATTCGCCATCCGCCTCGACCTTCGCGACGCATTCTACGGGATCTTCATCGCCAGGTCCTGACGAAAGTGTTTTTGTATCGCCTCAAAAGAACACGGATTTCTTCAGTTTACCGTTTTTCTCCCGCCATCCTACAGCTTTAACTCAAATCCTTTCTCGCAACCTTCAGAAGTAGATGGCAAGGCACCCTAGTATTCAAAACTATCCTCTACCTGGATGATATCCTCCTCCTGGATACCTCCTTCAATGAAGCCGCCTCGCTCTCCAGTCAACTAACCTCCTTCCTGGAAACAGAGTGCACATTAATTGGGAGAAGTCGGTTACATCTCCCGTGGAAACCCTGGAATTTCTGGGCGCCAAGCTATTTTTACAGCCAAGGCTAATGGGGATACCACCAACCCGAACGAAATATGTTCTCGCGGGCCTTCTGGCATTTGTGTTCTCGCTGGACCAGCCAGCCATCCTAGAAAGGTGGAAGCTCCGGGCCCTAGGAGTCCTCAACTATTACCTGACGACCCTTCCGGGCGAATTTAGGGCACTGACTACGCTCTATCACCACCCTACGTCGCCCATTTCAAAATCCTGCTCTCTATCCTCATCCCCAAACTTCTGGATAAAGCAACATCACTTTGGGAAATGCGATCCTTCCTCCCCCCTACCGCGGAAGTCTTTACAGATGCTTCCCTTCACGGTATTGGAGTCGTGGGAGACCGATCTTTTTCCTTCGGAGTTTCCTCTTCTTGGAACATTGGCGACCTCGAGATGCTTGCCATTTGCTTCGGACAGGTCCTGTTCCCGAACAGATGGGCATGGACAGATTCCTTGGTTTGCCTTCAAAGCCTAAAGAAATGGGGGAGTTCCTCTCCCATCTCCGCTATCCTCATCCTCTGGCTTAAAAGTTTGGACCAAGATTCTTGGAGCCTGCCTCTCAGGATAAAGTATATTCCTTCGGCTGACAACCCTGCCGACCTGCCTTCCAGATCCAGAGATTCTCTCCCGCGTTCCGCCAACATCCTTGGATGCGCCTTCTCGTGTTGCGAAGAAGCAGCTAGGAAGATCCTTCCCGCCTGGAACAACTTCTACATCAGTTTTAAAAACGTCATGCCAATCTCAGCATGTCGTAACAATGATAAGCCGATTCAACTTAGGTTGAATTATGCTCAAGAATATCGCAAACTTCAACAAAACATAAAGTTGGAGTCTTTTTTTTTCTAGATGAGGTTGGTTTCAAAGTATGTTTAAGACCAAAAAGAGGACGATCTGAAGTTGGTGTCTGTGTTATAACATCTGTTCCACAAGCGGGAACTAGAAATATTTCTGTTATCGGTGTCATGAACAGAAACAGAATATTTTATAAAATCTATGACTGTGTTAATAGTCAGCCTTGTCTTGATATGCTGAAGGATGTTGGCTTTAAACAAGGCATTAATAAGCCTGTACTCGTCCTAGATAATACACGCGTTCATTATTGTAAAATTCTTGTTTTTGATGGACCTCCTTATTGACTTTTTTAAACCCCATCGAAAATTGTTTCGGTAAATGGAAGAACATTGTAGGCGTTTGATCAAATTACAACATCGGATTGTAATCGTTTTTTTCAAAATACGATGCGCTATTTAAATATGGCGTGTACTTATGAAATGTATATTAGTTAAAATAGAAAAACGGGTAAAAGTTTCAGTACAACGACGTAATCAAACGCAACAACAACGTAATAAATCGGAAAACACTGTAAAACAAAATTGACATTCGAAACGTAGATATTCAAATATAAAAAGAACAGGCGTCAAAAATGAATGAAAATTGGTTGAAGTTTGTTTCTGAACGAACTCTAACTGCATTTAGGACTTTATTATATTTTTTACATCAAAATGTGAACAAAAAGGCAGCTTTAATTAAAATGTAGCATTTTTCCTCTCATTTAGTAAATATATCATGAGCACAAATAGCTCTATCTTTGATTTTTTGTTATAATGTCTTAATTCAATACAAAGCAAATGTATTAAGATTTGATTTGGTTTGCTTATGTTTGAAAAACAGTTGGAAAAGAAAATACGAAAGTTATGATATGGAGAATTATACACCTCTTGCTATTTTTTTTGTTTTAGCAGTACCATTATATAATATATTTATTACTTTAATTTTTGAAGTATTGATTCCTGTTTACACGATTTTGAATAGAAAAGAGAACAAAAATATATCAAGTTAAATTTTTGCAATTTTTAAGCGAAAGTAGGTTATAGCGTGTCCCATATGGCAATTTCTTAATAAGACAATTGATTGAAGTTGCAAAACTTTTCTCAAGCAAGTAACGATGTATTGAGTTTGCCAAGTTTTACAAATTCTTAGGTTAATATATGAATTACGCTTGAAGATACATTATTTGAAGTTAGCATATTTTCAGGATCACATAGTTCTTTGATGAGATGAGATATTTGCATTGCTGTTTCCATTTCTTAAAAGAAAATAAACATTTTGAAGTAATAAACTAAGTTAGTGCTAAAAGAACGAAATTCAAATAAATATTACCTGTATCTTTGTCGGAGATCATTTTATTGATTAGAACGTGTAAAAAAGTTGACTCCTTATCTGAACTCAAATAAGATTGATCTTCTGAAAGAATCATTTGTCTAACAGCTGATGGAACTGAATCAACAATTTGTAGAAGAATTTCTAACAGTGCTGAAATAAGTGCCTCGTCTTCAGAAGACGGTAAAAGAACTTTAATTATGCTCAACAATCCACGATCTAGCAAAGACATAAAAACGTGTTCTTTGCCTTGGGGCTGTAGACTCTGCGAAAATTGACACAATTCCCTCAGCAACAAGATCAAATTCTTTTTCCAATCCTGATCTGGAACGAACTTTTGATTCGCTTCACTGCTTTGCGACAAAGTATTGCCACTCAACAAATTGTTGAATAACGTTTTGAGCAGTTGTTGTTTACTTTCGAGAAAGAGGCCAACAATGGAAATCTTGTTGAAGAATATGAAGGAGGAAAGTGCGGATTGCAAATTTTCTTCAAATAAGCTAGGCGTGGGCAGGATGACATCTTGGATGTACTGAACTTTGTAGGTCTGTTGAATCTTTTTCAATAATTCCGCATCTGTCAATTCAATCGCTTGCTTAAATGTAGCGCAATCACTGATGTAGTGACGATGCTTTTTCCTTAGATCCAGACGCAATTTCTTGATTTCTTCGGTATCCGAGGGAAGGTAATTTGTGACCATTGGATCGTATTCCAGGATACCGATTACATCCATTATCACGTTGTCCGCAAATAAAACCGTTAAAACTGCGTGACTATTCAGCATTATCATATTTTTGAAGATGGAGTACAAATAGGTGAGGCCGTCTATGTTTTCTAAATCTTCGCTCACGTGGAAGCACTCTATGAGCTTTTCGATGAAGTCACTCTTTTCAATTTCTTCAATTATTTGGTATTTGCGATTGAAGTCGTAACTTGACAAGAAGGAGGTGATTTCATTCAGATTGGCCAGTTCCACTTTCGGAAGAGTGACATAGGTGTGCTCATTAATCACAGAATTTTCAGGAGAAAACGAGATCGCTTTTGGACTATAAAACTTAAAAAACAGAAACAGAGTGGATCGATTATTAATTTATCGATTATAATAAATAAAAGGAAAATAATACTTTGATCAATTCAGTATACGCTAAATCAAAGGATTCGCATGATAGAAAGCTCAAAGCATAGTCTATGGAATTTTCTGAAATTTGCAAGATTCTATTCTAAAATTGAAAGTATGAGAAAGAATTCATTTTTGTAAATGCCATTATAGCATGATTACTTCTTGTTTTTGTATTAGGGAAATTGAGTTCAAGCAAAAATTGTGCAAAATAGAATCTAAAAAAAGTAAAGTGTCACAAGATATAAGATTTACCACAAATATATTAATTACGCAAAGCCTACATTAATGAACACACCTCAAAACAGTGAATACCTTTCAGCAGGGGCTCCCAGGAGGGGGAAGGGGTGGGGGAAAAAGAAAGAACGATAAATTTTCTATTATGCCGAGCTAATGGATAAGTAAAGGTGATGATGTGAAGAGTTTCGGACGCGTAGCCTAAGGTTGGTGCGAAGGATGCAAACAAACCACCGATCTTAACTAAGAGTTCCACTAATAAAACAAATACATGTATGTTAGGGTGTTTCACAATTATAGGGGAAAATTTTTAATTCAACTGAAAATTGTAAGCAACCTTTTATTTTGTTCTTTTTTAATAAAAAATCAAATATAAAAAATTTGAAGAGCATCGGCCAATGGTATAATGTCGCGCAATTCATTTCAACTTTTTCATAACGCAGGATTTAGTCCGACATGGGAATTCTTTCGGGTGGGCTTCGACTACATGAAGAAGGAACTAAAGTTGGTCTTCTGCCTTGGTCCTTCCACTCTTTGTGAATTCCTAAACCAGAGCCACTCCACGCTCCGCTGCATCGTTGGTCACAACCAGTCCCTCTACTCGTTGGAGTCCAGTTTGATAAGAAGGGTTATTCTTCCATTTTGCCGGTTCCTCGTCAAAAAAACTTGTGTTGATATTAATGACTTCAAAGAATTTTTTGGTATTTTCAGTTACAAAGGAGGTCACTGTCTTGTCTTTTATTCCATCAGGAAGAGCCTTAGGACGGGGAGAATTCTCTTCGGATCCATCAGTTGCCTTCATGTTTGCGACGAACAATTTCTTCTCCTGAAGAGACCTTCATCAAAGAGTGCCATTCCAACGTTAACCTCAGACAGATACCACAGACGGCGTGCCAGCGTCTTCGTCCCAGCCTTCCTGACGATCTCGTTGTCTTCTTCTTCCAGAGCGTTAAAAAGGACGATATCATGACGGGGAGCATTGACAGCTGAACGTGCCAAGAATCAGGCACGAACGTAATGCTTGGCAATAAAATTGCAGAAATCACTTAAATTCTCCTGAATACCTGTTTGTGCCACACGGGAAGAAGAGGGTCTTTTAAGTCGATGCTGAAAGAACTGGTGAAAGAATATCCACATCTTCAAGCTATATATGGCCCGAGCCATCCATCTTTTAATAATCTTTTGTTGGAATATTGGCCTTCTTCCATTGCTCTTAAATTTTTAGAGTGGTTTCTCGTATGGCCTTAGTCAAGCGTCTGGGATTCCTCTTGACATGCAATTCCAATTCTCCAGTGAGGGGAAGCAAGTTTTGTGGTAACTCGTTCGTTGCTAATCCATCAACCAGCCAGAGAGTATTCTTTGACCGCAACTCAGACATTTGAATAGAAGCAGGATCAACAAGGAGTGCAAACAACAAACACTTATAGGTATCTGATTTATTATAGTTTATCTAAAAGCAGGGTCTATTTTCTTTGAACTGCTATCACAGGAAACGTTGAATTTCGATTAATAATGGCAAACTAATGTATTTATGTTAGAAAATTGATGGAGATTATTTCCTATAATAACATGAGAGATTTTCACATAATATTGAACTAATTTAGCAAAATAATCAAAAATATAAAATACAGTTAATAATAGGAAACACCAACTTATCGATTAGATAATATGGTGTAGTCAACAAACTTAAATTAAATTTAATTTAAGAAATTTTTGAAATTTTAATGAATAATGATAAATACGATCCCTTAAAATGTTTTGTCACTTAACAAAGATGAACAACTCACTACTGTACAAGACAGGAGTGAACGACATGTTATGCCCCCATAACTTCTGTGTAGGTATTGACTTCTGTAGCTCTGCGCGACATCAAGATGTGGACTTTACAGTATAAAATGCCAAACTAGTTTTTGATGAAAAGGAATGTAACGAGAGGTTGCTCATAAAAATCCAACAAGTTTCATTTTTTTGAAACAACCTAATGTATGTCATTGGTCTATCTATTGCCTTAAACCTAAAAAATAGCTAAGCCTAGTGTTGATACTTTTTAAAAACCATCATTATTTTCAAATAAATTGAAAATAATTTTAAATATTTCAATGTTTTAAACATTTAGAATAAAAAATAATGCAAAAAAACCTTAAAAAATTCAAACTCATTAAAAATGAATTATCTTGAATTTTAAATACCGTAAAACATGGAAATAAAGTGCATTATTTTTAATTAATATGAAAAATGTGATATTTCGAAAAGTTTTGAGATGTAGATTTATTTCAGTTTTTAAAAAGTAAAAAACATTTTTCATCCAAAATAGTTAAAAAAAAACACCTTAAAAACATTACATTATTTTTAATTTGTTTTAAAAAAAATCAAGATTTCGGAAAGCTTTGAGAAGATTTCTCTTTATCCAACAAATTCTTTTTTACTATATTAAACTTACTACTATTTTTTCTTTATTGATTTGAATTTAATCTCATATCCACAAACATTTTTTTTAAATTTCTTTATATTTTCACTTAAAATTCTATTGATTTAATTTTTTAGCATATAGATAAAAGCTTTTTAACTATATTACATTTATCAATAATTTTTCAAAACAACATTGAAGATGTGACAATAATCTTTTGTTGAAATATTGGCCTTTTCCCATTGTTCTTGAATTTTTAGTTTTATTAAAATCCATTTAATAGTTTAAATACTAGTTTTTTTAATTTATTTTATTTTCACCCTATAATTAAATTAATTTTGTTCTCATTTTCTATGGGTTCTCAAAATTAAAGAAACGATAGCGATGCGTCCCCACATATAACTTCTTCTCAGCATCTAGGAAATCTTTTCGATAAATTCATCGCCACTCATTTCCTCCCTTCAGACCTCCTCCTCGATTTCACTAACCTTAAATCATATGCCATTTTGATCCTTGTTAATCAATTTGAAAATAAATCACGTTTGATTACCCCATCCCATGCTAGTGTTAGCTCTGATGCTATCCTTACTACTGATTCGTCCATCTCATCTCCTCCTTCACTTAATCCTATTTCTTACTCAACTCTTAACACAAGAATTATTTATAGCAGACAAATTCTAAGAACCTACTTTCCTAAAATAATTATCAATGGTTCTACCACTTCCTCTCACATCGACCTTACAATAACCTCAAAATTTTTCCTTGATTACATACTCAATTGCACTATTTCTGATAATCCATCTGCATCTGATCATCACTATATCACATTTCAAATTGATTCATATCCAATATCTTGTTCTACAACTTTTCTGTCTAAAATCCATTTAAAAGGGTATCATTCTTAAGAAAAACCAAGATTAATCTGCTTCAAGTTCCTTCTTCCATATCTTAACTTACATTTAAAACACTTTATTTGTAGATGCCTTAAGAATTTTAGAAAACATATGACACCTGATCCATTGCACCAATATCAAAGTTACTTATTCTCTTCAAAGCTGCAATAAAAAAAGCTAAAAACAACTCCTGGATTCGATTCACTTCCAAAACCAAAAAAATTCTTGGAAAACAATCAATGTCCTAACTAGACACAACAAGAAATCTGATCCTTCTTTTATTCCTCTCTCCTGCTTCCAAGAAGAACTTATTAATCGCCCTTTCTCTCTTATTTCTTTCCTTTAGATTCACTTTCCTCCAATAGCCCAACATCTAGCAATTTCTACAAGGCAAACTAGACATGCATGTAGAATGATGTCCGTTTTCGTATATTTCTATCATTTTTAGTGAACATATTTGAATATATGAATTCTTTATGGCTATCTGGCCACTGTCTTTGCAATCTGTACTTCTTTAAAACCAATATTTCCAAATCCTTCATCTATAGATTGTGCTACGAAAGCGTACAATCACTCGCCCACCTTTTGTTTTCTTGCATCACCCTTCACTCATTCTGTGATTTTGTAATATTTACTATTCGTAAACTAGGTCTCATACCCCAACCCCTTTACTTGATATCATTTCATATTCAATCATTCTTCGCAAATTAAAGACATTAATTCCCTACAAAAGATTATTCTTAAACTGCCTCTATATTAATATTCCTTTTCTTTAGTTTTTCTTTGAAATTCGAGCTCTCCCTTCGAAGCTTCAATTCTTAACCCAGTCAAGTAGCCCTGCAATCATATCGTGTAATTTTGGAAGCGTTTCTTGATCTCTTTACCTACCACCTACTACTATGTGTTAGTTCATGCATAGGATGGAAACGTTATGATTTACATTTATAATAACTTAGTGTATATTATATCTTTTATTTCTATTTATCTACACATCAATCACAATTGTGAATAAAAGCTCGTCAAGAAATGGAGATTAACATTTTGACTGTAGAAATATCAACAATTTAAAATTGTTTAGATACCTTCTTTCAAATAAAATTTGTAAGTTATTCTCTTACAAAATATTGTCGCTTGTAATGATGGTATTCGGTGAAGATTATTAACCGGTGAATAAGACTGACTAATTCACCGTAACATAACAGTAGTTCACAGGTTAATTCAATTCGCAAAACCCATAACAAATCATAATAAATTTACATATATAAATTACAAGCGATAAAGCTTTTTGTTACACATGCAGTTGTTTAAGTACTAAAACACCCAAAAATTAAAGGGAGCAATCGGTTTTAATAACTGGTCAAAACAAAAAGGAAGAATAAGGGCGTTATTACATTAGATTAGTAGTGATCATAGTCCATGAGGGTCGGTGACCATGATTCATCGTCTCCATTTGCATCTATCTTGAACATCAACTTCTCTAAGATCATATTCTTCAAGCCTCTTGGCCAAGCCATCACTCCATCTTAACAATGGGTGACCCTTATTCCTTTTCCCAGCCACTTGTTCTTTCTGAGCGTGTCCATACCAACGAAGTTTGCTTCTGCCATTTATTGATAACACACTGGTGGTAAGGTAGCTTTCACCTTCATCTGCATTTTCTTATCCTTAAACAATGGTTTGACCTCCATCCATTTTGTCCAAAAAACATTAATCCATGCCTGCACATCTTTATAGCAATCTCATTTAATGTTAATTACTGAGCCAAGGTATTCTCTTGGTCTAACTTATTCCAATGTGCATCCTTAAGGAATATGCTTTCTTTTTCTTGCTTGCTGCATACAATAACTTGTCTTCTTTGCACTCATTCTAAATACAATTTTTTCTACTCTTTTGCCAAAGCACTAATCTTTGTTTTAACTAAAGAAAGAAAAAAGAAAGTGCATTCGCTGGAATAATCAAACTGTTTCATCGAAATGTAATACATACGAATTTATTAAGTTCATGATAGCTATAAATCCAACTTTTAGACAAATGAAAGATGATTTTATGAAAAGCTATATGCAAGTTATTTGTCTTAACGATCATGTGAGGAATTTTATAGCACAAAGAGTTATTCAGATGATTAGAGATGAAATAGTGAAAGTTTGAAAGTAATAATCAAAATAAATTAGTATAAAAATTATATCGGACCTGAATAATTATCAGTATCATTATCTCTATCATTTATCAATGATTTTACTCTCTTGCTGAGCAACAAGGTAGTGATGCGATCAGAATTACAAACAAGGTCATAACTGGATAAAATTAGTGCAGGTATCCGTAATAATGGTAAGATTGAGAGTACAAGTAGAGTGTCGAGTAATAATGGTGATATGTTCAGTGGTCAAAAATTTTCAAAAGAAATTTTGAAAATTGTAAAATTCACAAAAAAAATTTTTTTGACAATATTAGTTCCTGATTTGACCATCCCTTTTTTGCCCCAGATAGACAAAGCGCTCAAAATATCCAGCATTATCAAAAACGAGTAATCTTTTGTATGTAAACGTTTATTATAAAAATTGAATGTTTAAAATATAAATTAAGTGAAATTAATTCTGCATGAATTATATTAATGTTAGTAAAGGGTCATAAATATAAAAAAGAAAACAAGGAATCATTTTTTTTGTAAAATTTATATACATCCATGTTCTATGAGCACCTAACATAGATCACATCCTTTTAATATCAGAAACCAATTGATCTTTGAATTCAAAAGCAAAAAATCAGGAAATAATTAATAATTGTACTTTAAAAAATTTTGCAATAAAACAAAAAAGTTTTAATAATACAAAGCATTTTACCTTTATTTTCATTTAAAATTTGAAAATTTAAATTTGTCGAGGTTAATAAACCCAAAGAAAGGAAACCAACACCAATATCTTTCCACACAACATTTCCTGAATATTCATAAAGTTTAACAGGAAAAACTTTACTCATTTACAAATTATACAATATAGAAAAGCAAAATAAAAATATAAAAAAAAATAAAATTGTCTATGATATAATTTTTGAAAATAAAGTTTTCAGACCCGTAGATAAAAGAAGGGGGGAAGGGGCAAGGGAATAATTTTTTTAAATATTTTTTTATAAATAGCTTTATCAAGTAGCACTTGCCACGAAGAAAGAAAAGGAGCTCTTATTTTACTTTCTTTCATGAGAGACTACCTCGGCAAAAACAAAAAAAAGATTATCTGAAAAAGTTTAACTAAAAATAAAGGCTAATTTTTTTAAATAAGTGTTACTTGGAAACTTGTATTTCATAATAAAAATTATTGTACAAGTTAATGAAGCTTGAAAATTAAATATGAATAAATACTTGGATGTTGTCTTTTTCCAATTTTTTTGTAAAAAAATGAAAATTTTAGATATGTAGATTTGCCCCCTGTAATGAAACTTCAACAACAGCACTGCCTATATTTAAAAATTGAACACTACCTATTGATTTGAGTGAATTTTAGGTAAAACAATTGGAACAAAAAAAAGAATCTTCTATGGATGAATATTTTCCTATACAATTTCTATTGATAAATATTGCTCTTAAATAAATTTTAAAATGTTATTTTACAAAAATTATTCTAGGTAATTTCCAACTCGGTTTGGGTAGGTGGTATGGAGATTTCTAAGCACTTTCCAGTTGGAGCTGATATGCTTGGAAGTCTGCTGGAATTTAGTCTTCAAAGTTAGAATTTAGTCTTTGTGGGTCTTTCTAAAATAGAAAAGAAAACTTTTGAAGATTTTCATGGCTGTAGAAACTAGACAGTTTTGTAGAATGTATGGGTTAGTGATGATCATGGCTTATTGTGATTAGATATTTGGGGGAGGATTGAGTATTTGATTTGCAGAGAGTATTAGTTTGATTATGGTTATGAGAAGAGAGAGATGTTTGATGAGTAATGTGTGTTGTAGAAGATTATGTAGGGAGGATGGAATACATGTTGTATTCCAATATTAGAGTTAGAGGATGTCGACATCGCAAAAAAAGGACTTCAGGTTTCAACTTTTCTCTAATTAATTTGCACGCTTCAATGTGGACTCCTGTATTAACTGTTGTTGTGTCAAAACATGAAGCAGAAACCCATGAAATTACATGTGGCCAACTACCCATTTAGTCCCGAACCTAAACTACAACTGAAAATTTTTTCAATGTTTTTTTCAATTATTCCGTATCGATATTTTTTTCTATAAATATGAAAATGTCAAAAAAAATTGTTTTTAAACCCTTAAAATAATTAACGTCCTGAAATGAGGAGGCTGGTACAGAGTAGTGTCATTTACACTGATTTTAATTAAAATGATTAAAAACAAAATGTATTTCAAAAGAAAATTTTTTTTTAAGTTTTATGAGTGGAATGATTCAAAACAATCTTTTTCAATGCATAACGTGACCAAGCATGTTCTACATAACCATCTTGTTTTCGTTGTCAAACATACTTGGTGAGTTTGTTCAGAAAATGCCTAAAAGTGTCTTTCACTACCCTTTCAAATATTGATGGGTTGTTTCTTGCTTTAAATTTTGAGGGTCTTAAATAATGACTTGTGGTGTTTCTTTTGAATTCCAATAAATCACATTTAGTATCATTAATCAATTCTTAGATACGCCAAGAATTGACTAGAGCTCTATCAAGCATATGTGTAAAGGGAACCCACCACCACTTTTTTCCCTTCTATTGAAATTCTATACACATTCACAAATTGATTATGCAAATCAACTTCTCACATTCCTTTGTTGTAATTCAAGAATAACTTTGGTTACTTGACCTTTTCTTTTGATTTTGAAATAGAGCTCAATCTCATAACAAAATTTACTGGCTCTATACTTTCAAAGTTACTACCCATTATAACCGCGATGTTGTCAAGAGATTTTACAAAGAGTATTTCATTCTTTTTACCATACTACCAATCGTAAAAAGAGCAAATTTATTGTTTGTTGCCAAAATAAATGAAATGATCGGTTGGCATGTCAACACATTATCTCTTGTTTCTAATTGTCGATTCGTTTCTTTTGTATCTTTGTTAGCTCCAGTGTAAGTACAAATGTAAAACAATAACCATCTGAGCTGCATAAAACCCAATTTTTATACACAAATCCTATGGGCTTGTCTCTAATAAACTGTTTTCATGAGTGTCTACCAAAGTATTTTAGAATAATCTCATCTATTGATAGATTCTCGTTGAAAATTTCCCATTGTTGAATAGAATTATTTAACTTATTCATCAATGGACGAATTTTTACAACCTTGTCCCTTGTGTCAAGCTTAGCATTGTTTGCAATGATTTTTTTTATTGTAAGATATCTATTGCGAGCGGGTGAGACTTTTTACCCAAATAGACCCAAATATACCCAAATACACCCAAACAGATGAAAATAAATTTAAATATTAAAAGAATAAGTTAAATATACATAGAAGAATTATTCTCAGGATAAAACTAATATAAAATTATAAATTTGATATTGAATTATAAAAAATTAATCTATTTTTTTTTAATTAAAATTGTTTATATTATAATAATAACTTAAAATATAATAATTATTTATAAATAATAATATAATTATTTTATAATAGTAAGTTTTATAACACAAAATAATTTTTTAATTTAAATAATTACTAATATTTGTGGCCTGGCAAGAAATTGGGTGACATAAAAATATATAACAATACTCTATTACCAGCTCCCGTTCAAACTTAAATATCTGTGTATCTTTTTATTTTAAGAATTTATTTAATATTATTTTTAATTTCAAGTTCTTTTTTGTAAATAAAGAACATATTTGTGTATATTTGGGTATATTTGGGTGTATTTGGGTAAAAAGTCCTACCGATTGCGAGCAATAGACTGTCACAAATTTCACACTTAAATCTTCATCAAGAGACCAATATTGCTTTTCTCTGGGTAATTTATGATATCAAGAAACAAAAAGTTAACAATAAAACACTTCAATTCTCTTTGTTGAAAGAAAAATCATGATAATTTTTTGATTTGCATTAATTATTGGCTGATCCACGATATGTTTAAATTTATCCTCATTAAATACCTTTTCGAACACTTAACACAGTTTTTACAAGCCAATTCTTCCTTCATCTTTTCTTTTATTCTATCAGCTCCTTTGGTTCCTTTTAAATTAAATATAAATTCCTCTTTGCTCCATACTTCACAAAATTTTTATTTTTCTCTTCATTTTCTTCACAAAATTTTATGGGTGTGCCTAAATTATGCCCAGCTCAAAAAAGTTGTGGCCAGCTCGGGAATTTTACTTTATATATTATCATTCGAATGAATATATTAAGTTTCTTTTGTTTAATTGTTAATTAATAACATTTTTCTGCTTTTTTTCAATATTTTTTTCATAAAACACATATAACTGTTTTTTTAATTATTTTTTTTTTAAATTAAAAACAATCAATTCTATATATTTTTGAAAATATTTCGCTAAATTTCGTTAGTTTAAAATTTAATGGATGTCGGAGGCTCTGTATCAGAGTTTGATTTATCATTTCTAAAACTAAAAGGACTACAACCGTTTCTTTCTTAGGGTGGAGCAACCATTTCTTCATCTGTTAAATTTCTTGTTGTAATAATAATTTAAATAATTATATTTAGAAAGAAAATCTTTAACAGATATGCCCATTGAGGTGAAATAATTATAACAAATATAATAAATTGTAAAAACTGGACACTTTTTTATTGACTAGTTTCGGAGTATAAACTCCTTTTTTTAAAGCAAATATATAAATGATAAAATAGTGAAAATCTAGCGAATTTATATATTTGCTTTAAAAAAAGGAGTTTATACTCCGAAACTAGTCAGCAAAATCACAATAAAGTGTCCAGTTTTCACAATTTTTTATATTTCTTATAATTAAATAATTATAATCTATAATATTAAATCTAAATAATTTTCAAAAGTCGGATTAAAAAGTAATCTATATATGTTAGTAGTATTTACATAGAATTAAAAAAGTATGTCGTAGTCGGAGTCAAAATTTGTCGGATTAATAAATCAAGAAATACAAAATAGTCAATGGACCTTATTATTTACAAAAAAAGTGTCGGATATATTAAATTGTCGCATTAAAAAGTGTCGGATTAGGAAAGCATCACTGTATTTCGTATTTAATAGTTAAAAAAACGTATTTTTCTTTTAAAAATATATTTCAATTTTTTTTAATAAAACTTACCGTCCTCATATGTGGACACTGGATTTAAATGGGTTAATGCATTTTATAACTTCTTCTGAGATTTTTGTCCCATTGCCTTTTGTATTCTGGGAATAGCTAAAAAATTTTCGATATTTTTTCCACTAACTAAAATAGGTATATGGTCAATTTTTTCTTTATTAAAATCGGAAATCAAATTACCATCAAAGTGAACTACTAGTGAAACATTTTGTTCAAAGTCATTTTTTATTTCATCTGATTTCTCTAATCTTATGTGTCTACGAGAGCGATGAATGCTTGACTTGGAAAGAGTCAACGAATCTAGTTCGATTCCAGCTTCAAGAATTGCTGGAGCAACAATGTGCACTGATTGAAACATTTTCGAATTATATTTTTAGGCTGAGGGAATCTTTAAAGTGAATGACTTATTCCGAAATTTAGTTTTTTGTTGTTTTTTAAAATTGAAACAAAATAGAAACATGTGCAAAAGGAAATAGATAAAAATGTTTTTTGGGACACCCTAATTAATTAAAAATTTTCACATATCGTTAGGAAGCTTATTCACTGTTTCATTACACAGGTATCCATTATTCACAAAATAGTTTTTGAGTATTTTGTTTGAAAATGATTAGATAAATGAAATAATGCGGTAATCAGCTGCTTTAAGGAGGTGTCGTTAGACAGATTGTTATATTATACCTTTTATGCATGTGCTATACAATACGCTACGTTTCGAAATTGCGGTATGATACGATAGCTTCAAATTGTATGAAATATAATATTTGAAACAATATTAAGAATAAAATATAAAATTTCGCAGTGAAGATAAAGTCTATTTTCAGCTGATGATTTTTTTATTATTATATTCAAAAAGGCCAATTTCCCACTTTTTTTTATGGTCTACTCATATATACAATGTAAAATCTAAACCCTAAATTAACTCGATGCTTGTAATCTCTAAAAATATGATAACTTCTAACATTTGACGCTAAAAACTTATTTTACCCTTTTATTTATCCGCTTTTTATACTATAATTGGGGAATCTTTCATCCAAATAAACTATAAACAGTCAAACTAATCGTGTATGTTTCATTAAATTAAATATTTTAGAGATATTATATTCTTCTACTTCATTTAATGATATATTAATTTGAAAATTTTTTGATCTCTTACCATAATTTTTCCATCTTTTTATTTTAATTTTATTGTACTCGATTTGTTCCAGATTATTTATAATGTAAAACTTTTAAAAAAGCAAGATTTGCTACGGAAATGAATCTTGTAGTCTGCTTGCTTTTATTTTTGTTTGCTCCTTTTTTATCTTTTGAAAATTATGGTAATTTTTAAAGTTAAATCTATTTGTTTTCGTTTCATATTTTTTTTCTTAATAAATAATTAAATAATTTAATTAAAATATAAATAATTATTTCTCTACCTTGTAAATTAGTTTACAAGAATGTATATTTCAAATATATGAATTTGGTGATAGATGCTATCATGTCACTAATGCTCCCAAATTGAAAACAATCATCTAGAGTTAACTTGATTTCTAACAAAGTTAGAATCTAGTCGGCAGACAACTACCTAATCCTAAAAACCTTTGAATTCTTTAGAGAAATAAAATCGGGTTAAAAAAACGGACTAATGAAACGTATATTTTTTTCTAAATAAAAAAGATGCGATTATAAATGAGATATAAAAAAATATGAAAAATTGAAAACTCTATTATGATTATTTTCGTTAAATTGTCTCATAATTTATAAGGCAAACAAATGCTCACCAGTTTTTTACAGACATTTCTTTGTGTCATCTGCATTATTTATTAGCTAGTTTTATACAGCCTAGTTGCCTGATTAAACAGAGCAGGAGTTAAAAAACTAATTCCAGAGGAGGGGGGGGGGGTGCGCTAATATAAATTGTATACATTTATTTATCTAAATCGTATTAATTGAGCAAAAAAAATTTCATTGAGGGGCTCGTGGAATGGCCTTATTTATTATTTTGTGCCCATCTTAAAATATTAGTTCAATTATTTGATTTTTATTTTCATTTTATTAGTACCATGTATAATTTCTTAGAAAATGTTAAAATTTTTGGTTTAAATACAAAATCATAATAATGCAGATAATCAACCGATCACATTTCAAATACAGAAGACTGATTAAATTAACATTTTAAAAATTTTAATTCCATATTATGAATAAAAAGGATAATGATTTTTGATATCATTTTTATAATTCACTTGTTTTTCACCAGAAATAAAAATAGTCTGTTTTAAGTTATATGAAAATTTATTCAAAAATTCAGATCTATTTATATGAGATTTTTTTTAAGTTTTTGAAAAATGTTAAAAAATTTAATTTTGGTATTTAATGGAGCAATCCATTACTTTAAACAAGCTCTACGATCTCTTAATCTAGTCGTAACGCCAGTCATATCGGGTATTTTTAAACGGGATTTTTAGATAGCGTTTATTTTCTGTAATACTCAGAAATAAACTTATAATTTTTCTTAAGATATTTAAAAAATTTTATTGATTTTATGAAAAAAATTTACGTTGAAGAAACAAACTAAAAATGGTAACACCACCAAAATTCGAGACAGTTTAAGTTTGTAAATTTTAGGCCATTTTATACACGAAATTGAGGATAGACGTTTTTAAGAGTATATAAACATTTTTATCTTTTTCAGTGATGGAACCATACCCAAATTTTGTACGATTCGGATTACGTTGCGGATTCCCAAAAAAGGCCTTTTGCAATTCTTCTTGATTTGAAAAATACAAAAGTAATATTGCAATTACAGAATATCTATAGAATGATGAAAACATGCAACGTGTGTACTTTGCGCAGTTCATGTTTCGCCTTTTGAAGGCTCATCAGTCTCGTTTTTCACATTGGACTCGGGAGTTGATGATAATTTTTTAAATTGTTCTTACTTTCTTATCCGAAAAGTCTTACGTATCAGAGGCAGTAACTGATCTCTTCGAAGGGGTATTACTATCTTTGTCGTTCTATGGTGGTACTTCTGAGCGCACATCCTCAAAATTATTGGGGAAGGGGGGGCGAAATTTTTTTCTTGCAATTTTCAAAATGAGTGGTCTGGAAATACCACGGGAGACCAAATATTCAAGTAATCCTTTAAAATAGAGTGTATTCAGCGCATATCTAAAGTCGTAAATTTATAAGACTACTTTATATTTTTTTTTACAAAATTGGTGAATTTAAATACTATACTTCCAGCGAAAATATTTTAATTAAATTTGCATATCGAATATAGTGCGCAGAAAAAATACCCCAATTAAAAAGTAGGAAAAAATGCCCCAATTTTAAATGAGGAAAAAATGCCCCAACACAAAAAATTTCAAAAAATTATTAATTAAAATTAAAAATTTTTTTTTTTTAAAAAAGTTATATAAAATAAAGATTTTTTGTAAAAAAAATAGTTAACTTTTCATCTAAAACATTTAAAATTTAATTAAAGTAAACCAAAAAAAGCATACGACAATTTTTTAAATATAAAAATTTTTTTATAAAACAGAAAATATTTTTGGACTTTGTGTGTATCAGAACACTTTCTAAATATAATTTGTATTTTAACTGATTTTAAGAACAAATTCCCACAAATCTGCACCTTTGCTATTGTTTTCAAGAACTTTATTAAGAAAAATCCTATAGATTAAGAAATTTTAGAAATTTAGCTTTTTAAAACGGTACCAAATAAAAATATTTAAATCATTAAAAAAATCGAGCAAATCAAAAATTAGGTGGCATTTTTTCCTACTTTTTAATTGGGGGCATTTATTCCAGGGGCATTTTTACCTACAACCATCGAATAGACACTAGTTTAAAAAAAACCAAAAATGTTAGGGGTGGAATAGGCTTTTCATTTGAAAAATGAAGTAGTCTACCAAGCACATTACAGGAATTAATGAAAGGATATTTGATTCATAGAGAAAACAAATAAATGAATGTTGGATAGTTTTATATGAGTGAATGTAGTCTAAAGGCAAAGAGTCTACTAGACAGTAGACACCCTTTGATGTTTATATGAAAAAATGTGATTGATTCAGGGGCAAGGGTATAAAATGAAGTTATAATTGTGCAAACAAAAATAAAACAAAAAATTAAGATCGCATTATTTCATTTTACTCAGCATCATTCAAAAATAGTTTAAAAGCTAAGTTGATACAAGCTACAAAAATCTACAAAAAGTAAAATAACTTTTAACATTTTGCAATGATTTGCCTTTTATAATACCTTTTAAGGAAAAAAAGTCTATCAGAAAAAGTTATAGAGCTCAAAAAAACTAAAAAATTTTAGAACATAACTTAAGTTTTTTGAAAACTAATTTGACGTATCCCCTACAGCATACTCTATGGGTGGCATGGCAGGTTGGTTGAGATGATGGACTCAGCACGGAAGCCTCTGGATTCGATTCCTCATCGATTCGAATTTGTTCATAGTTTGACATAAGCGGTACATCAGTGCCTTATCAATGAAAATACACACGCTGCACCTTACCTTTTACTCAAAATTGAAAAATTAACATAAGAGAGAAAGGAAACAAAATAAACTAATAAAGCAATTTTCACTATTTTAAAATGGAACCGTCTGTTCTCAGAATAATTTCAAAATAATAGGACGCATAAAGAATTAGTTTATTTGATATTTTCAAGTTTTTATAAGCAGCAAAAGCCAACGTTTAAGTAGCTAACCCTTATAATTAAAAAATTATTTAAACTAACGGTCGACAAACATTTCGCCCCATAGACAAATTGTCTCATAGGTTATTAGTTTCATCCATCTTTGCTTATTATATGTGTAAAATTATTAAAAAATTTTATATTCTTGTTTATTTTATCTCTATTAAATTATTTCAAATTAATCAATTTATCTCTTAATTTTTTAGAATTGTTCATGAGACAAAATGTCTTATGAAAACAACGGGGCGAAAACAATCGAACATTATAAGAAATATATCTGCTCAAATATTAAGCAAATAGAGCATTCTTGCTTTTAAACTGAATAGCTAGTCATAATATTCATTCCCAAATAGCTATTAAAAAGATTTCTTGACTTGAAAGAATTAAAGTTTATAAATGTTACAAAATGTAATAAATATAGTGATAAAGATTAAGTGACCTTTGTTGAAAAAAATTCTTACCGCGAGTCTAACTATATTCATTGATATAAAATTGTAACGACTGAAAACTATTTAAATTTAGCCAAAAAAAAGTTGTTGGAGAGGGGCGGGGCGGTCACCCCCGGATGTGCGCCCCTGTTCTGAACATGTTCAATTCTGAAAAAAAATTATTTTTCTTATTAAAGGTTTTCAAAAAAGGATCTTGTGAATAAAGAAGTTATAATGCTCAGAAAAGTTTATTTATATAAAAATGCTCTCCGAAATTATATCCCTTCTTTTCTACTTTACTTTGACAATGTTCTTCCTTTATTTTTCTTCATACTTGTTCTTTTATCAATAAACAAAGCTTTTGAGAATAGATCACAACTTATTTAACCCTTCCAGGCCCAATAGGAGACTGCTTTAAGTTATATAAAAGCTCGTTGAAAAATAAATGCAGATGATTAGCATTTAGAAACCTGAGACTCCAAAGATTAAAACGTATAATTAGATGGCATTCGTTTAAAAGATGTTTATATTATTTTTAAAATATTTGAATTTAAGTTGCATAGATATGTAAGGCCTTTTTTTGCGTCTTTGAAGGATAATATTATCTCCACGTTTTTGTTTAATATTGTTTAAATATACGCCTCTATACGTATTAATAATTCACCATTTTTCATGAACGCTCTGTTTTACTCAGTAGGTTTGGAAAATAACGATTTCTTCCTGGCATAAATGCTTTATTGAAATATACGATAATTGCCTTCTTTAATGCCTACAGCATTACTTTGGATAAACTTTTATAAATTATATAAAACATCTTGCTGCAGGAAAAAATCAATTTTAATGGGAAAAATTAAATGTTTGAACCGATAAGTTTGAGGTTTGTTGCCTAATTAAAGTTCCAATTTTGTATCATATTTTTCTCTTTGAAAGCGCTTATTTTTTGTTTTTAGGTCATTTTTAATTTTCAACATACTCATTTTATGAATATTCAGCTAAATTTATTTTCAAAATTAAATAATTTCAAATTATATGTAAAAATTTGAATATGTTAAATCACTATACAAACTAAAATTCAAAATATTTGGTGAGAGTGCCTCACATAGAATGAGGGACAGAGTGGAGGTGTCAGACTTCTTAGGGACGGCAAAATTATAAATATATATACGTTCTAAATGTGTTGTAAAAGTAAAATCTGAAGCCTGTTTTCGACTTTTTATGACTATTCTTTTAAAATGGCATTTAGCATTTCTCTAATGATAAAAATGAACTGAACATAGGCACTGAACTTAGAGTATGTAAGAGCAGTTAGAGTATGTAAGGGTGAGGGGGCGTAAATAAAGTTTCTTCCCCAGGTGCCACAAATGACAAAGCTATACATATTTGATAGGTATGCTATAAATAGTTCTAGCCCTTGATGAGGAAGGCTGTCCTTTTTGTCCCTAGCTGGATCCAACCGCTACTAACCATGTTTTATTTTTCATTTATCTTGCATTTTGCTAATGATTTTTCTGTATTAACTTTCCTCAATGTTTCCTTGTTTGATGTGTAAGGCATTAGTTTTCATTTTTCTAATTTTATAAAAATGGCCATCATGAGAAATTAGAAATATAAATTTAATTTTTTTCTCTCTAAAAACCACATTTTAATAGTGAGAATAATAATTAGATAAACATTATGTATAACATGAAACCGGAGAAATGCTGTTTTTAAATCAGGACTGCAGAGGCGGAGATAAAGAAATTTCCACTATTTAGAGCGAAAGCACCTTCGAAGCTTTAACTGGTGCCGAATTGATGACGTATTGATGATTTCGACTCCTGATATGTAAAAACAGTGACCAATTTTTATCCTTGATCATGTACTTGTTTTTCTGATATTTTAAGATTTATATACCTCTAAGTATACTTTACTTTTTCTCATTTCTTTTTTGATTATCATTCTAAATTGTTTTGTTGGTTGAAGCTAACTATACTCTAAATATAATCAACCATCAAAACTTTTTAAAGCAGTTTTTCTCTAACTTTTTGAGATGGCCCACCAGCAAAGATGAATATTTTCGACCCCGACGTACTGGCGCATAAGAACCAAATGTATCAGTCAATTTCGAACATAGAACACGACATTATGCAACCATCGAATTTTTTTAGTTTCAAAATTATAAGGTCAAGAAATCACTTCAATATTTAAATCAAGAATTTATTTACTGCCACTGTGGAAATAAGATTTCATTTTTATTCCTTACCTATAGAAGTAAAAGTTAGAGAGGCCACGTAGTTCTTATCTGCATGTTTTGCACCGGAATGTTGGGCCGTGGTTGAGCAGCACTATGCTCTACTTCTATATTCAGATATAATTAAAATGTCGCTAATATTTTGTCAGATTTGCTTCTTAGCTAAGTCAGTGTAGAATAAGCTTTTCTCCTGAAAGAAATAAAGTCACATTTTAGGGCTTCAATAAAAGATGGTTGTTTGTTTGAAGTCATTTTATTTATCCGGACAAATACTTTTTAATTGAAATTTCATTTGACTTTTTTCTACTTTTATATCATTTATATCAATAAACTTTTTAAAACTGTCATTTATTTTAGTCATTTAAAGTCTAGGTTTTAGAATACGAATCGCCTGCTCATTATTTTCAATAAGTTTTTATATAACCTAAATCAGACGGTTTTTTAACCGGACTCTGGTGTACCATTGAGCCCCAAAGAATTAGGAGACATTTCGCTTAAGCAATAGTTTCTCATCTTAACGAAATATTTCTAATCAATATCTTGGATTATACAATAGTTTTTTCAAAGAAATGAATCAGAACCAGAGCTGTATTTGAATCTTGGCCTATGTATATAAAGGGTACCTCTTTTTATCCTGTTTTCTTCCTCTGAAGAATCTGATCTCTGTCGATCTTCCTCAATATTTCCATAATTGCGAGTATCGTGTTAGAATTGTTACTACCTCTAAACTCTATTCAAATATATGAAATATCAATTCTTGTTAATTAATTTATATCAAGGTATATTTATGCAGTACAAGTAACCGTCAGCGGGTGGTTAGTGGAAACTAAAGACCAGGTAGACCATCATGACATGACGATGAGACCAGAAAGGATGGACTGCGAACGTCACAATCAATTCTTAACTTATCCTGCGTAAACATACTGAGGTTAAGTCATAGTGCGAGCTTTTTAATTGTGGATTCGGAGCTTGAAAATTTAGTCTGGATTACAACTCTGATTCATTGTATCTCCAGACAATCAATCTTATAATAAATTGTAGATTTTCTTGAAATTACTCTTTTTATTTTATCTCCCTCAGCCTTCAAAGTCAAAATTTTTTCTGCATCATTTCCATTGTTTGTAGTTATGTAAACAGTAGCACTAGCACTAATCTCCCAAAGATTATTATCGTGTATGTATGTTAGGGCAGATATTATCAGCCATTGCAATCTCACAGACCACTAATCTTATAATTTCAAACTTTTTGTTTCAGTTATACCGTATATTTTGGTGTATAAGTCGCCCCCCCCCAAATGAGATTAATTTTTTTATGATTCTTGCTAATATCTGAGGTATAAGTGGACCTTTAAAATACAGAACTCGCCTAAATGATCGGCTAGCCTAAGCAGTAGTGTAAAAGTTACCATATATAAAACACCGGGTAGACTACTGGTATGTTATTACAAATGTTGTTCTTACAATATGAAATAATATATAAGGTAGTATTAACATACATCTCTATAGTAGTTACCGCACCGAGGCTGTCGTCGTTATTAGCCTCTAAGGTTAGGCCTGGTTTCCTACACCAATATGCCACAAGATTTAAAGGTTTGCTTTTTTTTATTGTTATATAAGTCGACCCTTTATTTTGCGCCGATTTTGGGGAGCTAAAAGATCGACTTATACACTGAAATATACGGCATACTGAAATTTAAAACTTTAAATAAAGGGTAAAGACAAAAATAGTATAATTATAAAAAAAAGCTAACGAATTTATGATTTTTGTGGACTACTTATTTTTTTCATTGTAACGACACTTGTACTCTTAGAGAGATCAATATCTGTCATTTTTGTGTTCTTTGTCAATTTATTCCCCTTTTTTTGCTAGTTTTTTTTTCATTTTAATTTCAATGATCTTGTATTTAAGGCTGTCTCCTAGAGGATGATGTTTGTGATAGTGATGAACTATGCTTGCAAGGTAAATTTATTTTTTCTTTTTTCAAAGTAATCGGAAGATGTCCTTATTTTAATTTAAAGTTGTAAAAAAAAATTTAAAAAATTCAAAATCTCTTGAGTAAAATTGTTTGGATGATGTATTTTTGAAACTTCTTAATAAAAATATAAAAATATTAGTCAAATTTCGTTTTTAGCATTTTTTTCTGAACAGATTTCAACACTATAAGTTTCTCGATGCAATGGTGCAACTTTTTAAATTCAAGTGTTCATAATAATAATTGCCGACTCCATTAGATGTCAAAAAATAGGTCTAAGACGATTATAAAAAGTGCTACACAAAACTGATAAATTTTTAGTTTAACTATTTTTTGAAAACTTTTTGTTGGGCGAATTATGTTCAGTGTCGTTTGTTTTACTTTCATTTATTGCCTTTCTTCAAAAGTATCTGAAGATAAAGAATCTCTTAACAAAATAAATTTAAGACGAAACTATTTTTTTTCTTAAAATATGATATGAATGTTATGAAACTAGCATAGTTTTAAATGTCGCTGCCGTATTGAAATTACTCAAAAGATTAACTAAACATTGAAAGTTTCGAGTTAGAAGTTCTATTTTATCATGGGAGAATAAACTAATGCTATTGTGTAAAAGGAAGCTTTTAAGAGATCTCAAAGACAAAACATAATGAGCTTCACCTCGTGGTGTTCAACGAGAAAAACACAATTGAAAACAAAAAAATGAAAATAACATATACAAATGCGGTTTAAAAATAGCGATTTTGAGATATATGATGGAGGTAGATATGGAATTGTATCTTTAGAAACACGCTGAGAGTAATGAATATATGTAAAGGAGAGTACAGTTGATAAATCAATGAATTAGTAGAAAAAGATATATATGTACACATTATAGTTGTAAATGTTTTTTGCACTCTACTGCTGATTTTGACCAGTCAAATTTATTCCTGAATTTCCATAATACTTGACAAATTCTCAACCAATTTCTAAATTGGCCTTAACCCATTTACAGCCAATGTTCCTATTTTGGAACATAAGTAATTTCATCTTCGTCTGCTTTTTTCAATGACTTTGAATATAAATCGTCTGCGTTTTTTTAGATATCGTCTGCTTTGCTTGGCCTTAAATGGGTTAAGGTGTAAAATTTTTGAAACGTATTGTCAGGGTTACGATTAGTGTAGAATTACATCAGTCTTAGTATTAGGCTTAGTATTATAGTTACTGTTAGAGTTGAGGTTAGGTTTAGCGTTAGCGCACTCTTATATACATGCATACATTTCAGGGGCGCACATCCTCAAAATTTGGAGTGGGGGGGGGGGGGCGAACTTTTTTTTTTATAATTTTCAAAATTTATTATAAAAGAATTTTCGTCCAATGAACACACCACCATTATTACCCGACATTATACTTGCACTGTAAGCTCTCAATCCTGATTGCATCAATCTTCTAGCTCAGTGGTTTTCAAACTGGAATCCGTGGTGCAACGAAGAAGTTCCATAGGGATCGAGATGGGGTCACTGAATGAATCGTTTTGCGCAAAATATTGAACCCAAATTTGATATTTTTGCCAATAAATCACTTTAAAAAGAATAAATAAGTTAGTCTTTGAATTGAGTACTAGTAAATGTGCATTTTCTTAACGGCTAAAAAATGAAATATCACGACTCATACTTGAAATTTAATTTTACTGCTTTAACCTCTGTTGGGGAAGAGGAACATAAGTGTATTTTGTCTTCTGAAGTGTTAGCATCCACTTTTCTAAAGCACGCCAAGGGAAGCTTGCGCTGGTAGTGAAGCACTCGAGTTCGGTAAACTAAACTATTGGCTGAACGGTTGCACAAATTCATGTTTGATAAATAACATCTGAATGTTTTTGGGAAAATATTAAGTATGGTTTGAAAAGTTTCAAAAAAAATCTGTTGTCAAAAAGTGCCACAACATTGTAGAACAGTTGATATTACCTTGCTGAAAAGATATATTGAATGTGCTAAGAAGTTGTAAAGTTGAAGCATATCTTCCTGTCAAACGATACATTTAGAAGGCTAATAGGAGAGATGTCTGATGACATTTCAGGCGTGGTTTTATTGATTCGGAATTCGATTTTCAACTTATTTGCTCAGATTGATGAAACCATGGGTGCTGCAATCTTATCTCAGTCTTGCCTTTACGTACAATATGTATGTGACAAGAACCTGTTAGATAATTTTTTATTTTCCGAAACTCAGCAATAGAACAACTGTAAGAATAACATTTGACAAAGTGATAATTTTTTTTACAGCACACGGTATTAAGTCAGAATCTGGCTAAGCAAAAATCTCCAGATGTAATTGGTACCTAGTGCGCCAAGCCATAAAACCATACCCGATGAGTTGAAAAATGTTTTCAATAAAGTCATTAAAACAGTGTATTTTATATGAACAGCGTAGCACTAAGATTATTACTGAGATATAGCTATGTAATATTGCTGAATCTAGTTTATGTTTATGACTTATGAGAAACAAATATTTTACAATATCAATACATTTTGTCCATTTGCAATCTTCTCTTCGCTATTTCATTCCAATTATTACACTCTTGTGATATTCTCAAATGGTTTTTTCTTTAAATGGAACTATAAAATTTTCGGCATCTCTTTCCAGTGTAGAATTTGGACGCATTGTTAACAAAAAGCATTTAAAAGTCATTTTAAAAAGATTTGCATTTAAATATTTTTATTACATTTTTATAAAATTATTTATTATGATAAAATATGAGATATATTAAAAGACAGATTGATTTAAAAGAGAAAAATCGATGCTAAATTCATCTATGACATTAACAATATATATTTTGGCTAGAGAAATATGTTTATAAATTCTAGATAAGAAGAGGTATAAATTCCTATTTTCATATATTTTCTTTTAATCTTTTCAAGATTTTCTTCGTTTTCTTGAGTTTTTCTAATGTTGCCACCGCTCCAATTGTACTTTGAGTCCACTTCAATTTCTACCATATCTTTCAACAATTTTTCTTCACTTTTGATGCAATAATCAACTAGTTCCCAAATTGTAACCTTTTCGAACTGAAGACTTGCGTGCAATCTAAAAAAATAAATAAATCAGAGTTTATTTAAATTAATTACGAATTATGGATGCCCTCGCAGTGATTATTTGTCCTAATTCTTCTTCCAAACACAGACCATAGCTCAATTTTGTTTCTGGCTAGCCAAGTTTTCTCGAAATATTGCAAAAAAGTTTCAACTCAAAAAGGTCGCATGATAAGCTTTAATTTTCTGAATGCAACTCCTTAACATTTGTAAATGAAATAACGGTCAAAAGAGAATAAAATTTTTTTACTTCCTGTGGAGGAAAAAAGCTAATGCTAGAATCATTCGTATACATAATCTGAAGGTTTGGATTTTGGAATATAGGTTCGCAAATCCAGATGAGACTAAATTTCTGTATACTGTTTGGTAGAAATGAAAGTAACATCCTAAATATTTGACTTAAGTCAGTGAGTGTATAGAAAAACATAAGCTAACTCTTTTTAAACTAAAACTACAAACTTACTTATATGTTTCTTCCTTTTTATCGCAGGCAACTGCATAGAGAATTAGAAGCTGGATTTTATTATGAAAACAATGAATTAAAAGTGCTGTTAACATTGCTTCATTCTTTTTTTTAAATGTGTTTTTAGCATAACTTCTTTAATAGAATTCATTATATCATTTTGAATTGTTGATGGCGTTCCTTTAAAAATAGTTGCAGTTTATCATCAAAGTTAATCATTTCAATGTGGTTTCCACGATTTGAAGAAGTTTCATCTTCAAAATGTCGACGAAAAGCTAATTCTTGCATACCCAAAACCAATTAACTCTTGCGAATTTTGCTAACTTTTTTTCATGACGAGATAGTGCTTGTGAAGATTATTTAAATCATTATTAACCTCTTTTGATAGAACACCAAACTAATTTCTTACATGAAAAAAAGTAAGCAAGGCCAACAGTGCAATTTATTACTTGACGAATTTCCACAACTCCAAGATTAGATGCTTTAAATTGAAGAATTAAATTTTCTCGTAAAATGTAATCTTGCTATATTCGGATGTAGAGTAGGTCTTTTTTTTGTTTATAATATTCTTTTTGTCTTTCAATTTAAGCAATGCAAATGTTTTATGTTTTAGTAATTCAAATATATCATTAAACATCTAAATATTTTGTTTTAAAATTAAAATATACAAATAAAATAAATTAACTGTTTTTAGTAGCATAGTAGAACAAAACGAATCAACATTTTGTTGATAAGACTAAAAAATCAACCATATAAACTACAACATAAAAACTAGCTTAACTAATAAAAATGATAATATAGAGCGCAGCGAGAAACGACCACGGGACCGGCTAGTTCAAATATATCATTAAACATCTAAATATTTTGTTTTAAAATTAAAATATACAAATAAAATAAATTAACTGTTTTTAGTAGCATAGTAGAACAAAACGTATCAACATTTTGTTGATAAGACTAAAAAATCAACCATATAAACTACAACATAAAAACTATCTTAATTAATAAAAATGATAAAATATAGAAAATAAAAGTCCGTTTCATGACTTCTTAAAGGTGTATAAAACATAACTCAATATATGTCTATTGATTCATCTAAAGACTAGTCTCTAACCCTTTATGACCGATAGGACACATATGCCCAAACATTTTTGAACGGCCAAAAACTCAACATTTATTATTATATACATATGTTATTCAAAATGATATTCTTATTTTATGATATTACATTTCAAAATTGTAACTAATTTAAAGGATCTGCATCAAAAAACGTTGAATTTTCTTTTTGTTTGGTGTTAAAATCTTGGGTTAATATATGGGGACAGTAAAAAATGCCTGAAATTGAAAATGTGATATGCTATGCATAAAATCTCATAGAAAGCACTCAGAGGCGTATCCAGGGCAACATTTTTTTTTTGAAATATACAATATAATTTATCTTCTGATTATTGTTATTTTTTAAATTAAAATTTAACTTTATGCATATACCGGCGGCCACAAGGCTTTTTACACACCCTTGCAGAACACTCCATGATTTTTTTTTCTTTCAAAAACAGTTTTGTTTTTGGATCTATATGTGTACTTTTTTTTGATTCTGCTGAATAAATTCTTTCTTCTTCTTCTTAACTTTATGCAACTTAGTTATACCCAATTATTATCTGCTGAATGTATATTGTTCATATAAAAAAATAGATAACTTAAGAAAAATTTCAAAAACATGTTTTTTCTTTGTCTCTTTTGATCTATTTTCTATTTTTATAACAAAGATGAGTAGCAACTTAGCTCAAGCAAGGGCAAAAAAATTGTTAGATGAGCTTTGCCCGTTTGGGTACGCCCCTACTTCACATATTTTATGAATACACTATATTCCTTATAGCAACAGTTGTTTGTGCATGAGATACCGTGTTTTTACTGTTATCTATCAATCAACTAACTCCACACCGATAAATATTATCTCATCCTTCGAGTCTCTCTCTAATTGAATACGTAAAATAAGATAATACTTTATCTAGCAAGCAAAGTCTGACAATTTTAATGAAGTAGCATTAAAATCGCTTCCTTTCTTTTTGTCTCATTTTTAATTTAAGTAGTTATGCCTCGTGTTCGTAATTTTATTATAAAAGAAGATTGTGTTGAAGAATGCTTGTTAGCAGGCAGATGCCAGTGATATCGAAAGTGAGAGTGCGTTTTTTCTGGATTATGAAGATGAACACTTTATTGGAGAAGATATGGAAAATGGCGAGGAAGAAATAGAGATTGTTGTTGCTCAAATTAAGCAGAGAAGTATTGTTTCGATGTTTTAATGTCAAAGGTTCCTTTTTGTATGAATTTAAATTGGAATAAGATTGAGGAAGTTTCTATATATTTTTTTTAGCTTTCGTGAATGGGGCAAGATAAATTTAGATAATTTAAAGTGGGAAAGTGATTTTCCAAGTCCATGCCAAATATTTTATGAAGTATCTAAGTGTGATGTTTTGGTAGATTATATGCTAAATCAATCAAGAATTTATATACTTCAAAATGGAATCGTTGGAACAGTAATTAAAGAGGCATTTATTTGCATGCTAGGAATACATATATGCATAGGATATCCCAAATTATCCAAAATAAAAGATTACGGGTCTACTTCTGAGACAATGAATCTTATGCCTAGAGACCGATTTATCTTTTTTGTTCTCAATTTTACATTTTAACGATAATTCAAAATGTTTGCCTAAAGAGCATCTTAATTATGATTGTTCATTTAAAGTTAGGCCTCTTTTTGTTCATTTTAATAAGTCGTTTTGCTCGGTTATGAATTCAAGCCAACAACAATCCATAGACGAGCAATGGTAAATTGAGTTAAAACTTTAAAGGTCATAATGTTTTAAAACAGTACATTAAAAACAAACCTGTGAAGTGAGGGTTTAAATTATGGGCGAGATGTGACAGTATAAAAGACTATTTATTTGAGTCATATTTATATACAGGCAAAAATAGTGAAGACTTGTTGGGTGAGCAAGTTGACAAAATACTTACAAGTAGTCCTATTGGGAGTGGTGTTGAAATTCATCTCCACTTTTTTATTATATTAGGAGTAATAAAATGTATGCATTTGGTCGTACCGTGCGCAAAAATAGAAAGAATATGCCAGATAATTTCATTTCTATTAAATCATTTGAAAGAGGCGATTCAGACTTCTTTGTTTATAAAGGCGTTGGTTTGGTAAAGTGGAGAGATAATAATTCTGTTTATTTGAGTTCTAACTTTATTGATCCTAAAGCAAACAAATGTGTTTTTCTTTTGTTTTTTTTCTGGGAAGAAAAAAAGGAACCAAAGACAAAGAAATGGTAAAGTATCTGAATATAATAAATATATGGGTGGTTTAGATTTGATTGGACAAAAATATCATACTATGGGTTAACAGAAAATAGAAATATGAAGAGCTTAAATAGAAAACTTGTGGAGAGTTGAGTTTTGTCCAAAAAATAATAAGTTCATACGTTACTCTTATAAATGGATTATATTTTGATAGGCGAACAAAATTATAAATTGAAGCAAAAAAAGTGGACTACTTAGACAAACCTTGAAAACTCGTGAGAAGAAAGTCCAAAATTTATGACTAGTTGAATCAAATAAGTTACTTTTATCACATTTAGACATAAAACTTGGAATAATGGGTAATTTTATTCAAGCAACGAACAAAGATAATTATCGATTTAAATATTTGAATGTAAAATTTCCTTCCTTATGATGCAAAGATTAATAAGGCATTATCATTGTACCACAGATTAAATTACCTTTCAATTAAAATTCTTTTTAATTAGCTCCAATCAAAAACAAAAAAAATGTTTTAAGAGACAAAATATAACACAATTATAGAAAATTTTCAGGATATATTTCTGCAAAGAAAAAGTGTAATATGTCTTTAAAATCAGATTTATTTCCACAAAACTGTGATCTAGCCATGCTTTTAGAGAAAAATTCTGTCAAAAATTTTTAATGAAAAATGAGAGAGCGAGGTAAATGGAACTCAAAAATGGTAGCAGATTTTTTGGACAGTAACCAAAATTCATCAATTTAATTTTTTTTAATTTTAATACTATATCATGTTTATTTAATCTATAACCATATTAATTGAAAAGAACTAAGTTAAGTTTCAAATGTTTTATACTTTTAATGTTTATATTTTACTTTTTACTTATTCATCATCTCCATTCGCTCTAATGAGACTGTCTTTGTCGTGGCGAGCCAAGGTCGACCTTGAATTTGCATCGACGTCTCCATCTTCCTTTCATTTCAGCATCTTCAATCTTCAGGTTCCTTTTCTTCATGTCTTCTTTAACAGCATCTTCCAATCTTTTTTTCGGTCTCTTTCTCCTCACTTGTCCAGTGATGTTTTCATCCCATAGTCTCTTCGTTATTCTTTGTGGATCCATTCTCTCTAAGTGTCCTAACCAACGGAGTCTATGCTCTTCCAAATACTGCTCTATATCTTCCACCCCTGTCATTCTTCTAATCTCTTTGCTTCGCACTTTGTCCAGTAGAGTTTTGCCACACATCATTCGTAACATCCTCATCTCAGCAGACTGCATGCGTCTCACTTCAACCTTCTTCATTGGCCAAAACACTCTGCTCCATAACAAATAACACCCCTTACACACGATTTGTATAGTCTTCCTTTTAACTTCAATGACAAAACTCTGCCGCACAGTACGCCAGCAATATCATTAAACTTTTTCCAACCAGCTCTAATTCTTGATATCACCGTTTTTTCAATTTCGCCATCTCTTGCTAAAACATCACCCAAATAACAAAACTCCTTTACTATTTCGAATTCATCTTCACCTAGTTTAACGAAGCTTTGATCTTCCACAATTTCATGATTTATCTTACAACTGCGACATATGAAATTTTTCGCTCTGCTCAATGCAACAGATAAGCCTGAACATCTCTTATGAACCCATAATTCGCATTTCATGCGTTGAATAGCATTCCTAACTACTCTGCTTCCACACACACTACACGGACCGATATCACTTACTGAGTCAAAACATTTTCTTATGACGATTTGCATTGCTTTCGTTTTTGCAATATTCACCTTCAAACCTTTGCTTTCTAAGGCTTCTTACCAACAACTGTACTTGTTTTCAACGTCTTCCCAACTGCTGCCAATCAATATCAAATTATCAGCGTAAAGAATTTCTCTCATGTTCTTGGATATGTTTTCTGCCAGTGCATCCATCACAATCGTGAAAAGAAGTGGACTGAGCACGGAGCCCTGGTGCACTCCAACTTTAACTTCGAACCACCCAGATTTTTTTGCTTTTTACTTATTATTATATCATATTATGAAATAAACATTTTATATTGAATTTAAAGTATATTAATTGCTATTTGGAACACTAAATCTCTGTCTATTTAACTTTCGTATATCTTCAAAATATAGCTAATCAAAAAAATGAATATGAGAAACAAATGTTAATTTTAGAAAAGCTCAAACTAAAAAAAATTGTCTAACAGTAATTGAAAGCAAAGATATTGCTTGCTTTTGCTCCTTACACATTACACTACCCTAGAGATGTATGCGGATGTAGATGTCAGAATCAATTTTTCATAATTGCTATTCTAAGCAAACGCAAGTTTTTTACTTCTTAAAAATTTAGAAAGAAGATGTCAACGTGTATGTGTGTTACCATAAAGAAATACTTGTCATAAATATTTTGGATGAAGTAAAAATTCAAAAATTCTGAAAAAAAACTTTGCGGTATATAGAAAAAAGAAAAATGTTTGAAAATTGCGTTTGCGGATGTTGAAACTTAAATGATTCGCGGTTAGGATGTAAAAATTTTTTGTGGATAATAATCCTCAGAAGCGTATGCGGATATCCAATACATCTCTACACTTCGCACATCACAGACTCATGGTATCAAATCTTACTGTGGTTCATATATCAAAGCTTTTGGATTGATAATGATTATTATCACAATCAAACACTATAAGCACTCCTATTCTTCAGACCTCTCCTATTTTTGTTTGTGTTTATACTTTAATTAACTCAGTTAAATTCAACATATAGATACATTTTATGATGTTATATTATCATGTCTTCTTGAAAGACTCAAAATGTGTTTCCTCGGCTTTGAATTTTATTGTATAAAATATTCTTTTTAGACGTTGTTGTTGGAAGGTGTGTAAATGCCGCCATTTTTTTGAATGAACCTCAAAGTGTACGCTCACAACTTGAAGAGTCGCAACCTAAACGCTTTGATCCCCACACATTCGCTGTAATGGACATTGTGTTCCCTTTTACCCAACTTCCTTCTCCCATCAACTCATTCTACGTGCACTGTTTTTTAAGAGGGTCTCTCCTTTATCCTGGCTACACGCAAAAAGCTATCCAAGAAATATGTAGCCAAAAGTTATTACGTACGTTTTTATTTGTACACTTTTGCTTCACTTAAATCGCATAGTGTGATGACACTTTTTCTTTCTTTTGTTATGACCTCTTTCTACGATTACTGTAATGGCTCATCCAATTTGTGGGTGGGCGTACTCAAAAAGCTTTTTGGACTAACTTCTAATGCATACCATTTTTAGTTCTATTTTATCCTTTTGCGATTCTTTTGAAATTTAAATTTTAGATTTTCTTGTCTTTAATTCTTTTGACATGCATCTTTTTTATCTTTTTTTTTGTTGATATTTTGATCTAATTTTCAGATTAAATTTTCATAGCAAAGAAATAATAAAAGATGTAATAATTTATTTGCTATCTAATACTTTTACACTTTCCTTAAAATTTTTGTTAATAAAACTTATAAGTAGGTGAATGATTTTAATTTTAATTTGTGTTTTTCAAATTTATGAGCCTCCTCTTGACATGTTGTGGATAATGGTAAATGTTAGGTTTGCCTTTATTCAAGATAGACATTAGCTCTTAGGTACAGCTGTGCTCATTTAAGTACAGTAAAAGTATCCTGCATTAACTTCTCTAACTTAATTATTGTCTGCCTTTCTTCGCATCTAATGAGGTAAATTTTTGTACTTGTAATATTTTCTTAACAATTTTTTTATTGCGTTGGAATAGCTAATTCATATAAATGTGATATTTGTAACACATTTTTTGGAGCATTTTAGGCTTTAAATTTACATTCAAGACTTCATACCTGCTAATTCTTAAACCCAAGTCCTAAATATATTTTCAAACTACAATTTAGTTTACTAACGGAGTTTATGCGTAGGTAGCAATACTATACAAACAATATTTAAAATTACCCAAGAAATGAAAATCGTCTGCTTTGAATATATAAAATTCCATTGAAAAAGAAAGCAGACGAATCATCTTCAAAATGTTGGTCTTCAAAGGGTTAACAAATAATAAATCTCTATTCTCTAGATTCCTTGATTAGATAAATATAGTACAGATAACATTTTAACCGGTTATCGACGACATTCGACATATGTCGACTTTAGAAAAATATGGATCGTCTACTTTAAAATTTTTTTTTAATACAAATCTACTTTACATTAGATATCGTCTGATTATTCTGATCCATAACGGGTTAACCCATTTACAACCAATGTTCCTATTTTGGAACATAAGTAATTTCATCTTCGTCTGCTTTTTTCAATGACTTTGAATATAAATCGTCTGCGTTTTTTTAGATATCGTCTGCTTTGCTTGGTCTTAAATGAGTTAATACACTGAAATATTTTTTCGTTATAGAACTTGTACTATTTTTTTCGTTGAAAATTAAAAAATAAAAATTACTCTTGAAAATGCTCAAACCATGATACCTTACCTACCATAATTCAGAAGAGCCAAGAAAACTCAGCCAATGTCATATCCACGATATCTTTTTTTGTTTGTTCGAGACACTATATACATTTTTGTCGGATTGTGAATTTGTAGAATTAAAGAATCATCAATTGAGCACATTTTATATACTTTAAATTTCAGATGAATCAATTGTTTACAATTAAATATTTTTTAATTATCAAGTACATTAAATATGCAATGTTATACAAAGTAATAAATTGTAAAATTATCAGTTGCCAAAGAGGGAGACCGTGTTAATAAACAATTAAAGATTTACAGTTTTTCCAATTTTCTTTTAAAGTTCCAATAAAATTAACAAAAATCCTTTATAAAATTCGATCCTAAAATAAAAACTAAAAAGGCAATTCTGTTTTGTTTTATTTATATTTCATTCTAAATTTTTAATACGATTTTTTGCCTATGTAGCAAATATTATTATGAATTTGTAGATGTGATAAAGAAAACAATTTCAGAATAAATAATTTTTTGTGTTTTTAACATTTTGCACCCCTAAAATTGGTTAAAGGATGCAACTTCACCCGTTATTTTAGGGTCTATGATTGCATCAAACAATATCCCAACTTCTCATATAGATATTCACATTAGAAAATTTCAATAAATTACATAATGATAGCTACCCCTTAAAATTGCTAATTATCTCATGGGGAACGGGGTAATTTATCCTGACTATGAGTACCAATGTCCATAATATATGGCCTCCTCTTCACTAAATATCAAAAGTCTATAGTATTGTCACTTAAGTTCTTTGACATTTCATATAGTCCAACTTTTCCAGACTCGATGTTTTTAGGACCCAATAAAATATCCTGATTGGAGAGTAGGTCGGCTTATCAAGTATATATACTGAAATACATCATTGTTTAGGGAGGATTACCGTATTTCATCGTCTATAAGCCACACCCGGACTTTTGAACGAAATACAAGTTAAAAAACCTTACGTATGCCTATAAGCCGCACCCCCAAACATCCAGCAGCTCAAGTCGATTACACTTAGAATATAATATAAAATATAAAAAGAAAATGAAATTTTTAACTTTTATTTTCGTAGGCTGAGCTAGAAACTTACATTTACTTTATTTTCCCCCAGAGTTGAGTAAATTTGTATCATTCTTCATTTATCTGAATTTACATATGCATCGAAACTATTTAAGCGCTGAGTTAATAAAGTTCGCATCAAAAAATTGTGTAGCTCAAAAAAAGTGATCTATATCGCCTCATCGGTGTCTGCATATCGATAGGAAGATAAAGGACTAAGCGAATAAAGGAGAGCTCGCACTAGAGATCTGTCGGATGTGAAATTTTTTGTATCAATTCGATGCGCATGCGGAGTCAGAATTAATTTTTTTTAGCGTATGCGAATGCGGATATCATAAATGCTATTCTAAGCATAGAATATTTGCAAGACGATGTTAAATTTTTGCGGATCTCTAGTTCGCACACTTTAAGTAATTTAATTATAATTAAAAACGAAGATCAAAGTTGAATTAAATTGGTTAAAAGAGTTGAAGTTTATTGATTTCTAGACAGACAAAAGTCCACAATTTGAGTTTGTTTCAAAATTACTTTTATCTTACTCAATTCTTTGTCGTTTAATTTGATCACAAATTGCGTCGATTTACACTTTTGATCATAGAGAGAAAAATAACTATTCGCGTGAAGAGAGAAAAGAGCAAACGAAAAATAGAAGTAATGAGGAAAAGTGTGCAAAGGAGAAAAGATCCGATGTTAGTTGAATATGAGTGGGAAATAAATTGAGTAGATCATAGGGAAAAGTATTGATGAATTAAAGTATAGGAAGCTTAAAAGATAAAAAAAAGAAGCAATCTAAACAACAGATTTAAAAGAATAAAATTGTCTGGAATCGTTAAAAAACCGGTATATGTAATAATATATAACTGAAATCCGTTATAGGAAAATCAGGTTCCTATATTTTTTATAGTGGATTTTTCCACATAAAAATCGGAACTATAAAAATATACAATTTATTTAGAAATTCGGTTTATTCGAATTTGTCTTACATAGATTTCATATTCTAAATGGGTGTGCAAAATTTTGTCTGGAAGTGGGATTTTTAAATTTCATCGATTTTGAAGAAAAAAATTATGTTCCGTTTTCTTTCCACACCACCAAAATATTTCCCCAATGAGCAAAAACTTTTGATTACCATAAAACGAATATTTTTTATTGAATTCATTTTGAATTTTATATATTTGCTACTTAGCATCATCTTTTGATGTACTTTGATGTAGTTTCCCAAATTTTTCGTACTCAACATTTGAGTGCTGTTCAAGCCCGGTCCAACATTCCGGTCTGAAACATGCAGATAGGAGCTACGTGGCCTCTCTAACTTTTACTTCTATAGTTAAGGAATAAAAATTAAATCTTATTTCCACAGTGGCAGTAAATAAATTCTTGATTTAAATATTGAAGTGATTTCCTTCATTACTTACACTTTTTTTTTAACTTACAATATTTTTTTTAAATATTCAATGATTTCTTTCAGTACTTAAAATTTTATTTACAGCCATTTTCTACCATACAATCTGTGGAAAAATGATAAAGGTATTTTAGTCACTTCCGAATAGTTCCGAAGAAAACGTGAACTTTTTTGGATATCGAACATTTTTTCTATTAATTTTTTCCAAAATATAACTTCCATATAAATTATACAAAATATTTATTTTTTTAAAGAAGAAAAAACGCCTCCTTGGGGGGAGGGGGTGCAACAATGTATACTTTGTATTTTACTTTTTTTACGTTATACTCTTTTTGTTGTCTTCTATGATCTTGCCAGACTTCTGATTTATAGATGGACATTTATTTCATAAAATTTATTAAGATAATTATAATAAAAGCTAAAGAACATTTACTTTATAAATTGATTCAACTTTAGCTGATACTCATTCGTATTTAAAATGTGCTAAACTTTGACAAATTATATTCTTTTTTTGACAGTCCAATTAGTGAATTTCTGAATTTATCCACGGTCAAAAACTTGTATTAAATCTTATAAGAATGATCAATTTGGCAACGCGTCTTGTATTTTTGTTACATTTTGTAATAATTCATATGATATAAAAAAAATGGATGTTAATCTAGGGTTTCTGTTTTTACATCAATATTTTCTTCCCAGGAATTTTCAGGGAAAAAATACTAATGCTGGGATCCCGGGAAAGAAGTCACTTTGAAAAAATATTCCATTATCATAACATAAAAAATACATATTCAAAATAAAATTTTGTTGAAAAAGAAATTTTTTTATTTTTATAGAAGTTTTTAAGGAAACACAAACAATTTTCTCTTTTGGCACTTAGCCTTGTCCTTACTTTTGTTGTAAAAAGACTGGTAGCTGAAAATGCTCTTTCAGACTCAACAGATGTAAGTCAAGACTTTTTCTAGAAGAGAAATATTGTGAGATTGCTTTCCTGATGCCTCATATATATTTACACGTTAAAAATATATGCAAGTTTTTTTTTATAATTTACAGGTTATATACATTTTTAAAAATAAAAGTATTGCACTTTTGATCATACCAACAAGTGAAGAGAAAAATTTTTTTATAAGAAAACCTTTGTTTGTTTCAGATGTAAAAAAACAACTTAACTTACTAAAAAAATTATATTTTAAAACATAAATGGAATGAAAATGTTCCTGGGAAAAAATAAATTTTCTCGCCTCACTTAATTACTTTATTTAGATACGGGATCCCGAGAAAACGATATCCTGGGAAAGAAACACTAGTTTAATCCCTTTTTATAAAATAATTTCAGACTAAGAATAGAAAATATAAATAAAACTATTTAAACTAACAAATTTATTAAATCATAAAAATCAAAGTATATTAGAACAAGAAAAACAACTTTTTACAACTTTTTACAACCGAAACATCTTCCAACTTTTCTGTTTTCTTAACCCGGCAAGATTCACCTGTAAGTAAACCAAAAAGTTTAGCTACTTCTTGGTGTTTGCTGGACAATTTCTTGTTTACTTTATATCTATACTTTATAAATGGTTTGGCTAACTCCATTGTCAATTCTTTTATAAACCCCTTTCTATTTTTGCATCTTTGATTCGTTTTCGACAACAAATAAGCATTAAATACACTAATGTCAAGCATATTGAAGAAAAAAAAGTGTATTCTAAATTTTGATCTAATTGATCACTAATTTTTTCAATAATTATAATCCAAAATGAGCGCTGGCCTTCTTTGCTTTTCATTTAAGCTTTCATTGCCATAATGAGATGACTCAACAACACAACATTTTTATTTTTTTCGGAATATAACAAACTAATACCATTTTGTTTTCATGATCGTGAAGAAAAATGGAAGTAAAAACTTCTATTTTCTTATCTCTAATCATTTTTGGTATTTCTTTCCTGTGTAATCTCACAGTTCCGAGAAGCGATAAATTTTCCTACTGCTGCGACGCGAAAAAATGATCTGTTACAATATCTCTTCTAAAAAAAGGTTCAGTCAACTTCATCACAACATCTTTAGCTAACCCTTTATGGACAGTATTGCCAATTTTTCCAGTGTAAACTTTTCAATTTAGTGCAAATTTAGTTGAAGTGTCACATATCCAGAAAATTTTTAAAGCATATTTTCTTAATTTTGAAGGAATATAGGTTCACCAAGGAACTTTTCCTCGGTAATCTGCTCAAGTTTCTCTTTGTTCAAAATAAAGAAGTAAATTTCTCCTAAATTCATCCCATACTTCACGTACTGCCTTAAACGGTCTTGATTTAATCTTTCTTTTTTACTTCTGAAAGTATCGAAACTTATTGTTCTTAAAAAAAAATTAAATCTTGGAATACCAACCACAGCGCGATAAAAAGGTGTGCTCTCTAAAGGATTCCACATAAAAGTAAAATTATCCCTATCTAACCCAGCTCGGATTATTACTGCTAAACAGGCTTTAATTTCATCGATTGAAAAACATTTCATATAAGTATGCATTTTCTTACTTTGCCATTATGTTTGATACTTTGCGATTTGTGTACTTTTGTATCGTGTATAAAATATAGTCATTCATAAAAAGAGTAAACAAGAATACAGAGTTGAAATTATATTTATGTTTTTATTATTTTTCTTTACTATATTTCTCGCTCTCTATTTATTTTCAAAAGGTCTTTTTGCGTAGCAAATATTTTTTGCTTGTATCAATTCTCTCTCTGATTGAAAGTATACTTTTCATCTTCAGACTGACTACATTCTGTTTCAAAAGAAAGCCAATTATTCAAATTAGAATCATTTTCATAATAATCATATTCAACTACAACATTTTTATCATAAGAGCTTCTATCAAAAAAAATCTTCTATTTCATCATCTTCGATTCTATCTGTTTTTGAACTATGGTCATCTTTATCTTTTTCCAAACTCAGCATAAATTTCAAACCGTCTTTATGATTTAATTTCCAAGAATTCATTTTATAGTTATAACTAAATTTCAAAAAATAACTTCAAAAAATATATAATAGAATAATTTTTTTATTATTAATTCAAATTTATTATAATTTTTCTCCCAAAATTATAATAAATAAATTTTAATAAAGTTAGTTAGTTAAGTTTATTTAATAAATTTTTACACACACACACATTGAGGAAATGTTTAACATTTGAGTAGGCGAATGTGATGGCTTTTATGAAGAAGGTGAAAAAGGAGGTCTCAAGGACTCATCGAGATTCCACACTCCATCGAATGAACCAGGAACAGGAGAAGCGTCAGGAAAATAGGTGTATAAAAGAAAAACAAAAGTAAGAAAGAAAACAAAAGAAAAGAATATATGTATATATATACAAATATATATGCTATGAGATTTGTATTAATATATATATATATATAATAATTATGTGATAAATAAGTTAAGAAATACATGTAAAAGTTATATTTAATGTTTTAGTGAACGTTTAAATTTTTTAAAACTGTCAAGATTTAAGGTGCCATGGAAGGAGTTTGAGATAAAAAGTGTTCTTATAATTGTTGAACGGAAAATAGAATTATCAATTTTATTAGGAATATGTAGTAGGCAAGAGGATCGGGTATTATAATTGTGTATAGACGAATTTAGAGAAAAGAAATTTCCAAAAGGGCCGTAATTAAAGAAGGATTTATAGTAAAACTTTAAGTGAGCCAAAACGTTGATATAATTCATATTATATCCTTCAAAAGTTTGAGAATCAGAAGAATGATTTATAAAAGAAAAAAATTTATTTTGAAAGGATTCTAATTTGTTTAAGAAAGTAAAATTAGAGTTTCCCCATACAATATTGCAATAGGTTAAATGTGGGAAGATAAAAGAACTATATAAGAGTTTTTTGCACTTAAAGTTCAAAAAATGTTTTAATTTTCTTATTGCTCCATAGAGTTTAGACACCTTAGATAAAATGCTAGCTATGTGAGGGGACCAAGATAAATTATTTGTAATATTCAAACCAAGATGATTAAAGTTATCAACTTTGTGTAAAATATGACCATTTAAAATTATATTAAAATCTATGTTTATATTTCGTTTAGAGAATAACATGTATAGACATTTATTTGTGTTAAGAAATAGGAAGTTATGCTTACACCATTCTGATATGTTATGTAGGCAAGTGTTAGTAGTAGGGGCAATTAATGAAAGGTCACTAAAGTTGAGAGAGAGTGCTGCATCATCAGCATAAAGAATCAGAGAAGTAGGATCTTGTATACAGGAAAAAAATCATTGATAAATATTAAAAAGAGAAGAGGTCCCAAGATTGAACCTTGAGGTACTCCCATGTTGATCTTAAACTCTCTAGAGGATTCACCTCGGAAAGAGACGTATGAAACTCGATCTAGCAAATAATTACTTAGCCAAGAATTTATTTTTCCTCTAAAGCCGATTCTAGAAAGTTTATAGAGGAGAATGGGGTGAAAAACGCTATCAAATGCCTTCTTAAAATCTAGAAAAAGAACCATGGTGGAACTTTTACCGTAAAAAGATTTGGATATGGACTGGAGTAGGGATAAAGCGGCATCCTCAGTTGATTTTTTCTTCCGAAAACCAAATTGTTTGGGGTTTATTAAATTATTAAAAAGAAAAACGGTTTACATTTATTATGTATAATACAAAATGTCGATCATTAGAATAAAAATATACCTTTTCTTAAATATAAAAAATATTTTTGCTTTTAAAATGAAGTGGTTAATCAAATTATTCATTCCCAATGAGCTATTGTTAGAAAAAAAAAATTTTTTAGGCTTGAAAAAAATGAAAAAGTTTTCAAATGTTACAAAATGTAATAAACGTACTGATAAGGGTTAAAAGACCACTTAATGCAAACATCAAAGCTGGTCTTTGAGTACAGGTGGTTGGTTAATAACCCATTTAAGACCAAGCAAAGCAGACGATATATAAAAAATGCAGACGATTTATATTCAAAGTCATTGAAAAAAGCAGACGAAGATGAAATTACTTATGTTCCAAAATATGAACATTGGTCGTAAATGGGTTAGGTCAAGTAATCCGATTAATCCGAGAGATTTGAAACTGGTCGTTATAACCAAGTAGAGGTTGTCGTTAAAGCAGTTTTTACTGTATTGGAAAATGGGAAAATTATTCGTGAAGAGTAAAGATAATTTTATTTATGTGCTCATACGATAATGTTTAGAATACTTTGGCAGATGGCGTAGTAGGTTCTCGATCCAGTTGGTTGGGGTTCGATTCCCAATCGTGACTATTGCTGTACGTACTGACGATTAAAAAACCATAAACTACGTTTTTCCTGAGTTTAAGAATTTTATATGATATAATAATTAAATTGTATTGAAATATACTAACAGTCCCTTGGTTACTATATCGTGTATCACCCCTTATCTATCTATATATACGCCATTTAAGCATAAATCATTCCAATGTAAAAATTGATCTGAAATGTTAGAATCCATATTATCAGCTTATAACTACTATATCAATTACATTGATATATTGTATACTCATTTATCAATTCGAATGGGTTAACTAATTTATACGTATATAATTAATTGTATTAGAAATGTTGGTTGTTGATACTTTATATCTATGGTAAATTCATTTCTGTTGATTGTACAATAAAAATGCTTGCATACACACACACACACTGGACATTATATATTATATATATATATATATGCATTTAATGATATTTTTTATTTTTTGAATTAATTACTTTTATTTTATTTTTTTGTTTAGAGTACTTTTCCATGACAGTAATGCCTAGCATATTCATTTCACAGTGATCAAACTTATAGCTAACTTTACATTTTTATTTATTTAAACCAACCACCTACTCGAATCGCATAACTTCTATGCGTTTGACATATCATATCTTCTAAATGTCGTAAATGCGACCAGACCCTCTCCCAGATAATCAAATGTTATTTTACTGACCTTCTTTACTTTTTAACATTTTTAGGTTCGTGGTGAGACGAGTACAGTGGAGCAGCGTTTTCCCGTCACATTCGGTTCCTAAAAAGAATGACGGATCTTCGAGACTAACTGATTATAATTGGGATAATTATCGAAGCAAAAATTTGTGCCATAAGAAATTCTGTTATCAAACAATCAGATAAGGTTGACGGATAATAATCGAAAGACGGATTTTTACTCTTATTTTTTCACTTTAAAGCTGGTTAAATGACAAAACAGAGCGACGTTGACATAAATTGAAAGAATGTTAGTGGCTAATATGTAGACAAGTACATACAAATACGCCTTTTAATGAAGTGTTATTGTAATACGTGGAGAGATAATTAGATATTAATGATTAATATCTAAAGACAAATTACTCACAGATAAGTCTTTTTTGCCTACGTGGTAGTACTTGCAACACAAAAGTATGCTCAAATTATCCTCAATTTTAGACTTATTTTATTTACTTTAAAAGTAATTTAATTTGTTTCTTCCTAGATATGGCTCATCTAAAAATTGAAGCTCCATGAATGACCATAAGGAGCCATTTGTGAAAGACAATAAATTAAATTAGTTTTTGAGTAATTAAAATGAGTCTAAAATTAAAGATTTCAACATAGTTTTGTTGAACAAGTACTCCATTTAGGTATAATTATTTTGATGAAGTATGAAAATTAATAATTTTAAATTGAGACTTTTATACTAAAACTTGATAAATTTTTTCCTATATTGATCTAATTAATGTCTCCCTGAATTGATATCACAACTTTACTGCGTGTAACTCGTCTCTCTATATATTAATCATGCAACCTCATTAAAAATGCCTAATTGTGTGTACTTGTCTACATAATAATTGGTGACATTTTTTCTGATGGTATGTACGTCACCTGTTTTGCAATATCACGCGCTTAAAAGAGTATGTGAGATAAAAAATAATATTTCTCTCGCCGTCTCCAAATTGTTAAGATTTCAGAATGCTATACTTGTATATAATAGTGCCGGGTCAAAACGCCCGAAAATAATAATTCGGGCGTTACTATTTTTGAAGTTTATTCTGTTTGGACAGTTTCAAAACGGTTGATTTGACACGAAATGATAGTGATCAATCAATTTGACTTGAAAGATAAAAGTGATCATACAAAAATGCATTATTTCTTTGGTTTGAAAAACAATTAAACTACCAATTTAAACCGAAAATCAGTTTGATCCCAGAAAAGATGTGACTAATTTAAACAAGAAAACAAGAATATAAATAATTTCGGATTTTGGTTAAAAACTTCAGGAGTAGTTCGATAAGATTGATAAATTAGGAATCTTGTATCTGTTTTTTATGCATGTGAAACAAGAAAGTGTTAAATTTAACATATTCTTAGAAAAATATATAAGATAATAATTGGAAAAAACGTAGATACAAGAAAAATCTTAAATTTTTAAATATTTTTTCTAGATAAAAGTTACAGACGTTCTTGTATCGGGCGCGTTGGTTTCGGGCATTTTGGTTTTCTGGCTTATTGACTCGAATTCGTATATAATACTGCAACGATTGGATTTTAAACTTTGCCATATGTGAAAGTTTGAAAGTGAGTTTAAGATCATTTTCTCTATGGTTTTTCAAAATGCATTTCAATCTGACAATTTTAATTGGCTAAATGGTCGGGAATCTAACCAATAACTTCTAGATCAATAGGAAATGCTTCCACGAGTAGTCACTCCGCTCAAGCAAAATGAAGGAAGGATTCAACAGGAAGAAATCAAAAAAGTTCTACAATTTTATATAATTGTCAAAAAAATTATGGGTCAGGGCAATTCTCCTCTTTGTCCCTAACAAATCCAGCCGTGGGCAAACCTTTTCATTGTCATACATAGTATTGATGCTGATTAATAATTTTCTTAGTAATCTAAGTAATTTTTAGATGAGGAAAAGCAAACAAAATTGAAAGAACCGAATTCCTTACCGACAGCAGAAGGCATTTTAACAAAGAAACACCTGCAAAAAATTAAAATAAAGCGGCAAAAAGCTGAAAAAGCAGAAGTTGACTTAGGTGGCGCAGATTTGGAAGGCGGTTTTCGTTATGGTAATCTCAAGAAATTGGATAAAATTTTCATAGGCTTTTCATCCAGGTATTTCTTTTTTGAATACTTTCTCTCTATTTTAAAATTCTCTAACATTTCATAATAGTTATTTTTTTAAACTGGCCTAATTGATCGCAACAACGACGTAATTGAACCTCAAGATGGCGTAATTGAATGCAACAATGACATAATAGATCGAAAAACACTGTATTTCTCAAGAAATTCTTCTGGAATCAAATTTTTAGAGATTTGATATATAAAGAATTAAACTAAATTTTCATCTTATTAATCATTGATTTTGCCTAACTAGTCATTTTCCTAGATAACCAATTGATTATATTATGATCTTACTCATTAACTTATTTTTAACGAACTAATTCTTTATTTATCTTTCAGATTAACTAACGAATTTACTTTTTAATTAACTAACAAAGTATCATAGTAAATATCTTATCAAACTAACCAATCAATTATTATTCAGTTAGTTTATATAACCTAAATAATGTTTAGGTTATATTCCTGTTTATATAACTAAATAATTAGCAAAATACCAGTCGCGTATATTTTAGATAAGAGACCTATTTATTGGCCAATAATACTTTTTATATGTGCGCTAGGAGGTAGATATTCGAGCACACAATAAATATTTTATGATCTCTAATGTTTCCACCTCTTTTGATAATTTTGTATGCATATACAAAATTCTAGTCTCTAAGCCCGGGGCGAGGCAAAACTGATAATTATAAGAGAGACTGGACTATAAGAAAATGTGATAGTCGACGGCCATGAATATATTACATGTTTTAGGCATTTCACTACGATCTAAGATGTTCTGTTATACCGGTGGTTTGCAAATTTTTCTAACCTGGTATCATCCCGCATCTTCCGTACAAAACTATATTTAATGTCAGGGCTTCAACTCTAAGCGCAGTCACGCTATTTTGTCTCTTTGACTTAATGGGCATCATAGCTAATAACCTTTCACTCTCCCAAGTAGATGGAAAAATCAGTAGCTGGGGAAAATTTGATGGGCTAGCGTTAGGTACGAGGAGGTCATGTTCACTCAAAAGTAAAAAGTTTCGAGTAAATTTTAAATCCAATAAAATAGGTATTTGATGTGAAGGGAACCTGGGGTCCAGCCAAAAAACTGGGGGGGGGGGGGGGGGAGGGCATGGCCCCCTTAAAACCGCCACTGACCACTGGTAACCCTTTCTGACACAATGGGACACTAGTGTCCAAAAAATTGCCTGCTTAATTTATATAAAAACTCATTTAGAAAGAAAGCAAACGATAGAATACCAATGCCTGAAAAGGTTAAAACACATATCTGTTTATTTTCTCATCTACTTGATTCTCCACATGATGCCTATTTTTACTATTATTTATAACATTTATTTCTACTTTTCAATGACTATTTTTAAATAAGAGTCTGTTTAATTTTTCTATTATAGCTCAGGCAATCAAGCTTGCTACCTTCTTTTGAAAGAGTTGAGTGAACGATGCAGCGTGCCCTTCAGTTCTTTTTTAGAAATGAAGTTTGATTTTTCTATTTTTATTATTTCGCATTTTGACATCCTAACACTCAATTGATTCTCTTCCAGGTGTAGCAAAGATGAACTAAGTTTCGCTCTGCCTGAAAATTTTAAAACTACAGTTGGAGAAGTGGCAGATATCAGTACTTTCTATTTTTCTCTTATTTGAAGTCTATTGCTATCTTGTATTTTGAAGAACCTTATTTTATGTTTACAAGCTTAAGTTTATCCCTTAAATCTCCTTTAATTTCAAGAATTGCTTTAAGACAATAGAAAAGTTTTAGTATGTTTTTAATACTCTTTCTTTTACTTTGGGTGGAATCTTCTTATCACAAGTACCCCATATAACTTTTTTCATCTACTCCATCCCACTTTAGTTCTTTTCGTGACATTGCAGTCAACACCTTGTTGAACTGTCAAACTGAAATTGCTTAAAGGCCAGTCTTGACCAATCACGGACCGGATTTTATTTCATCAAAATGTAGTATATCACTTAATGGTAAACGATTTTTGTGCAAGTAATGTTCATTTGTGAAAAAACTTATATGTATGAAGTACCAAGCAGAATATTTTTACAACAAAAATTATTACTTCGCATAATTATACCAATATGTTGATTAAATGTTTTCATATTTACTTTTTGAAACTTTTCTATAAGCTATATCACATTCCATTTCGATAACTTCTACTAATAACTATCCCTGTTTAATACCAAGGTTGTCTGAAAAAAGGATTAAGAAATGAGATAAATCTTTGCTTGATTCGATTAAATTAGTGAACCTCATTGATTATTATTATAAGTAAAAATAATATTATAAACATACAAAGAAGATCATCATGGGGTGTAATGAAATTATCTTAAAGGCAACATTCGTCGTGCCGACCGCATGTTGACACCCCCAGTAACGTGTGGAATCAGGATTTTTAAGGGATTTTTCATAAATCATATACATCTTGGAGCGAGTGGAGAAAACTCTCCACCGATATTTTTGCCTAGTACAGATAATATAGTTTTTATATTTTTTATCTATGAATACAAATTAAAAAAAAAGCACACGTGCACAAATTTCTATATAAAATATGAAAAAGGAATAAATTGATGGAAATAGTTTCCACACAGTAATTTCAACAGTGGACGCTACTGATTCAGTTAATACTCTTCCACTTTCTTTATTCTCAAATGTGAATTCAATCGGCTTTTCTTACTTTATCTTGATTTAAATATTTTTCATTTCAACTCCTTTTAAATTTGTGAACTTCTTGTTTCATATTTTGGCATTTGATGCCATGTGAATTCAAACTATTTGCATCATAAATGTGTATATTTCCACAAAATCGATTACAAAAGTGATATTGGCGTCAAGATTGACAGATAATAATTACTCATGGATCACTGAGGAACAAATTCAAACTTTTGGAAAAATGCATGCATGAAAAGCATCGATTCCTATGTTTTCGGGTGTGAAAACCCCAAATTTGACCTCCATTTTTTATTTTTAAGCGCCATTTTAACGCGAATCAAAAATAAAAAAGTAACTTTCTCTTATTTTAAATAAAAATTTAGTGTTATAAATCATAATTTTTTTGTTTAAGTTTATTTACACATGCACAAGGTTGAAAAAATGTTAAGTGATTAAAATTTATATTTTTTTGTCTTTTGTGAAGTGAATTTTTATTTTCATAATGTAAATTCCAGCAGAAGTCAGGGAGCATTGGGGCGTCCATTTCCCTTTTTATCTTTCTTTAAAGAATCTTTTCTTTCTCAATTAAAGGCTGACGTATCAAGTTGTCGCTTCCAATAAATGCTGAGCTCCTAATCGGCCACTCTGAACGAATATAGTGTTCATCCCTGGCCCTACTATTCCACTTACATAAAAAACACATAAATTTAGTGTATCCCGTCTGTAAACCAGTAAGAAGAGCCACTTTTTTTAAGTCTGTACAAACTTGCACTTATGATCATTGTATTTAATTTTTTTCAAAATTAAATCAAGATTTCGTAAGTTTCCCTCAAAGTAACTGAATGTGCTACTGGTATCGATTTAAGTTTGTTTCCATTATGTAGTAGAACAGCCTTAATGCGGTAGAGTGAAGCATCTATTAAAAGACGCCACTCTTCTGGTTCGTAAGGAAGTTCCAGTTCTTCAAACAAGCCAACAATATCGTTACAAAAACACAAGTCGTCTTCCATAGAAAAAAAGTAAGAGACAATTTGAACGCTTTCTGTATATCGTAACTGAAACACCTTCCTCAGTCAACTTTCGCTCTTGAAGACGCGATGCAAGAAGCTCGGCCTGCTTTTTTGACAACTCAAGATCTCTCATCAAATCATTTAAGTCTTCCTGATTGTAAAACTGAGGCTGTGAAGAATCGCCGCGTGGAATAAAAGATGGATCTTGACTTTTATTATTTTTATTGCTGATTGATTCGGAACTAGACTGAGAGGACTCTGGTTGCCCTGAAGGTGGTCTTGGGATTGGTATATCTTAAGAGTGACTAACTCGACGTAAAGCAGAATCAAGGTTAGGGTTTAACGATGGATTTATTTTTAGTGTAATCTAAACTAAAAAAAAGATGAACAAAGGAAGATTAAATACAAAAAATAGCGCAATCTTACGCTTGATATCAACTAAGCAAAAGTAACAGTCAGTTGTATGATCACGCGGCTCTCTTCATATCATTGGTATACCGAAAGGCATTTGATTTTGATTGCCACTAAACCATCGGTACAAATACCTTGAACACTTTTTACAGCATATATGAGGAGTCCAGCATTTCTCCTTATCTCCAATTTAACCTTTGAAGTACATATGATATATTTTTTTGATTTTTGTAGTGATATTGCGTTTATTTTTTCCTGATGTAAATTCGCCACAAATATAGCAAAATTTATCTGGGGAGTTTTTACAAGAACCCCTTGGCATTTTCTTTTTTTCATAATTTTAGAATCAAATTTCAATATTAAACTAAAAATTTCTGAAAAAAAATGAAACTGTACAAGTAATTATATAGACAAAATGGTAAAAAAATATATAGTCAGTAGCAAAAAAACTGTACCTGCAAACAAAAAATTACTCTGATTTTCAAAATCTACGCTATGAAATTACCCAGAAAAATATATTCTCATGGATGCGTTTTTTGGCTTTTCCTCTCTGAATTAACGCCTAAATCGAAAAAAATATAAAAATATGTAGAAAATGTTTTTTAATCAGGATCTTGTGTTTACATTATAAATTAATTAATTCTGTTGTAGACAAACTATTACTTATAAATATTTTTATTTTTGATACAAACAACTTTTTGTCTGTCTTCTACTAACATTGTCATTTCCTCAATTAAAAAACATCAAATTCTATCAGAGGCGCACTTCCTCAAAATTTAGAGGGAGGGGGGGGGCAAACTTTTTTTTAATTTTTAAAATTTATTATAAAAGAATTTTTGTCCAATCATCACACCACGATTATTACCCGACATTATACTTGCACTGTAAGATCTCAATCCATCACAACTTCACTAATTTTATCAAGTCAAATTACCTTGTGTGTAGTGAATCGTTCGTTTGCGCAAAATATTGCACCCATATTGGATCATTTGCTATTTTTGCCAATAAGTCACATAAGAAAAAATAAGTTAGTCTTTTAATTGATATTATTTTTTTCTTTTATCGCTTTTCAGGCCTAATTTGTAAATGCGCATTTATCCTAATGACTAACAAATGAAATATGACGACACACACTTGAAATTTTGTTTACTGCATTTACGTCTGGCGAGGAAGATGAACATAAGTGTCTTTTGTGTTCTGAAGTGTTTGCATCCACTTTTTTAAAGTCCGTCAAGTGAAGCTTGCACTGGTAGTGAAGCACTCGATTTCGGTAAACAAAACTATTGGCTAAACGATACAAATTCAAGGTTGAAAAGTTTCAAAAAGTCCCACAGCATAGCAGAACAGTTGATATATCTTGCTGCAAAGATATATTGAATGTGCTAAGAAGTTCTGAAGTTGTAAATTTGAAACATATCTTCCTGTCAAACGATACTGTTATAAGGCTAATAGGAGAGATGTCTGATGACATGTCAGCAGCGTTTTATTGATTTGGAATACGATTTTCAACTTTTTTGTTCAGATTGATGAAACGATGGATGCTGCAAACATAGCTCAGCCTTGCGTTTGCCTACACCTTGTAGACATTTTTTTATTTTGCAAAACTCAACAGTAGAACAACTTCAAGAGAAACATTTGACAAAGTGATAATTTTTTTTACAGCGCATGGTTAAAAAAATAAAAATTTGATGTAATGGGGCAAAATCTAACGATCTCCATATACTTTCAATGGAAAATTTGGTTCAAAAACTTAACAGTAAAAAATACACGTCGTGATTAGTTTTTTTAAGAAAATAATGCACCCTTCTTTTGACAATGAAACTAGTTAGGAAGGTTTTCGAAGTACCTTTAACATATATTTCTAGATGCCAAATTAAAAATAAATGACACCTAGCCCTACCCAAGCATTTTTCGAGAATTTATATTGTTTTCAAGCCTAGATCTATACTTTTCTAAAAAAAATTAAAATATTTTCCTATATTTTAAGTTAAAAAAAAGACTTTAAAAAATTAAAAAATCCTTTACTTTATAAGGTTCAGAGATGGTCAATTTTTACATATTGAACACTTCCCCATTTTGGGGGTCAGTGGTTAGATTATATTTTTGGACTTCTTTTCAATTTTTTGAAAGAAAATTGATTTGAATTTATTAATATTGTAAGTTTTATGGTTACCCATATACTTTTATATAACTAAAAAATAATAATTAAAAAAAAATAGAATATTTTTTATTTTAGGGGTCAGTAAAGGCCAATTTATTCTTTTGTCATTTTATTAATTTTATCAATGCTTTTTAAAAAAGATACCAAATTTAAAAATATAGAAAATTATTTTTACATTTCAATCGTGTAAAAAATTGTTTTTATTCAATAACCATATGGTGTAACCTACCTTATGGTCAGCTAAATCGATATGGCTGTAATTACAAAATCTTATCATTTTAATTTCTACCAATTTAATGTATAAGAGTGGACTCTTTAACAAAATATTATATTTTGTTGGAATTACATCCAGTCCTCTCTTAACAACGGAGTATCGTTCCGAAAACCCTGTCGTTAAGCGATTTCGACGCTAAATGAGGACCCATCGATAGACATGCATGTATGAGCATATAAACAAAGATTCAGAAGTCGGCAAAGTGCTACATGCTAGGTTATGGGATTGTATATTAATACTTGTTTTAGTTTAAAAACTCCATTTTCCCTTTAAATCGATTGCCTCCTGATCCATTGGCTGAAGGATTGACGTAGTATATTTAGGGAGATAAACAACATCAAGAAGAAGCAGGATCTTGAATGGGAGCCCTTTTCAAGGCAATATTGTCTAGCTTCTGTCACGAGGCAATTGAAAAACCAGTTTTTGAGCTGGAGTTATCCATGCCCTTCAATTTGCGCGATAATAAACTAGTAATGCGTGTTTATTCACATTCTTTAAAGCACGTGGATTTAGGGACCGATAGATGTTAAATGGTTTAAGCTCATATCCTGCAACATTTCCACCTAAAAGCAATGTCACTCTTTCTTTAAATCCCTTAAAACCAGGCAGGCATTTGGCTTCTTTGTGAAGGTAGGCTCTTTCTGGCATTTTTTCCAGAAAACGCCAGTCTCGTGTACATTTAAAAATTGGTCTGCCTCTTCTTTTAATTTTGCCGCCTCTTCGTCTGCACTCGCAGCTTCACCATAAACTCCACGATTATGCAAATTGAATCTTGTTTGAAATCGTTGAAACCTTCATTTGCGTGTTGTGAAATTTTCAGCAGTGCATCCTTCACTTTTAAGGGTGTTGAAGATGCTCCACGACTTATTTTGTATCAAACACAGACTCACAGGAGTATTTTTCTCGATATTCTACTCATTCAAAAACTTTTTCTCCATCTCATGCATCAATCCTTTTCGCTGCCTTGTTTAACAATGTACTGTATCCTGTCGATGATTTAGCCATTTCTTTGATTTTGCTTTTGTTCTTGAGAATTGTAGAGATATTTGAATGTGAGAAGCCATGATTGTCAGCAATAGCTTGGACTTTCTTACCTTTCTCGTACTCGTTAATGACTTTCATTTTTATATACAAGTCGATGACTTTCCTCTGTTTCTTAGGACCGAATCTAGTAGGAGAATTTATAAATACATGTATTCTTTCGTTTTCCAGTCATCATGAAGGGATGAATTTGTATACTACCTGTAATTCACCTAAAATTTTGAAGGGCAAATTTAAGTATAGACTAGCTAGTAGCTTGCTAATGTTACAACCGACAACTGAGTAGTGAGCGCATATGTTTGTTTGTTAGTCAAGATACCACATTGAGATATACAATGTTTCAAGGGTTAAATTAAGCTATTCCACTCAAATTAAGTCAAAACATGGCGTGTAATACGTCAAAATGTCGAAAATTTTATACTGAATTTAAAAATGCTGTTCATTTTTTGATAAATATTCAAAAAATTAGTTAGTCTTCGTCTTATTTAATTCTTTTTTCATCGATTATTTGATTAAAAATTTGTTTTCAAGAGTTTCAAAATCAAAAGTCAACCTCTTCTTTTTCGCTATTCTACTTTTCGTTAAATAATATGTTATTGACATTCTATTCATAACTAGTCCTCGTTAAAATCACTCATTACGAAAAACATTAGAACTTGTTTTTATCTACCTTTCTAACGATTGCTATTGTTGTGTAAAGTATACAACGATCTAAATGTTGAAATAAACTATTTCTCTAATCCTATGTCGAATAACACATCAAAACATTGTAACTTGTTTACTGTTTTGAACACGTAAATTATTTTTTAAAAGTTATTCATTAAAATGTTAAGTAAATCAGCTTTAATATTAATTTTACCATTGATTACACACCGTAACAAAAAATTATTAATAACTAATCTTTATTATTATTTTTTGATTTGTACGGGTATATTTTATATTGTGCACACGTTTATTATGTTGATGTAAATATAAAAATAACAGTGGTGGAAATAACAGTTCTATAGAAGTTTTTATTTTTTTGCAAATATAAAAGTTTTTTTTATTAAAACATCATAATCATTGTTAAAAAATATTAATTATATATCTTTTAATTTGCATTATTTATCATTGAATAACTTAGAGAGAGAAAAAGCTTTAACAAATTCTTTCCAAAATTTACGCACTTTAGAAATTGATTGCTTAAATGAAACTTTTTTTGATCGAGGAAGATATAATACCACAACGCAAAATTTTGATATTTTTAACAAATGAATTCTTTACAAGAGAACAATCTTTGTCACTACAATAAACTTTTCTCCTTTAATCACTTCTTTTTTATTTCCTAAATGTTAACTCATAACTAGGTCTTTCGGTATCGTGTTTCCTAAGATAGAAAGATAATACAGCTGCTAGAATACATTTCAAAGTAAATATTCTTTAGCCAGCCTCTATTTTTTAATATTCTCTCTTTCCCAGTCTCAAATATATTATCCAATAGTAATGAGACTGCGTGATACTGCTGTAATATAATATATATATTTTTTCTTTACTTAAAAGTCAAATTCAAGAATTCTAATTCATTGTCAACTAATTTTAAATCTCTTATCTCTTCTATTTGACAGATGTCATTTAATATAAGTTCTTCAAACCTTGCAAAATATATTCCTCTATATATTCTTATTTGATGACTCGTAAGCTTTATTGCTATTTTACTATTTGTTACGTTGTCATGGAATAGTGTGCCTAAATTATTTTTCGATACATCTAGAACATTTAATCTCTTTGCCTGTACTTCCTTTACCTTAAGTAGAGATTTTCTTTTTTCTCTTTGTACCATATTTTGAAATAATTCATACAATCTTGCCAATTACAAGCAAAACTTGTAAAATTGGGTTAATCTTCGTCATAACCATTTTCCCCATTATATGTTAATAAAAGGTTGAGACTATCATTCTTAGTTCCCTATTAATCTACTCAGGATTGACTTTCCTACTTCAACAAGTTATACTGAGATAGCCTTTTGTACAATCCTCATTTGTATAACTTTGCCAATCCTAGAAGCTTACCTTCTATTTCTCTTTAACCCTTTGAAGGGGGCGTGAGTAAGGTTGGTTAGATACTGGGTTTCGATAACTCAAGGTTTTGGGTTCGATCCCCCATCAAGCCTACTTACTTCTTGGTTCGATACACGCGGTGCAATTGTGTCTTCTCGATGAAAACTCCCGACGGTACCCTTACCTTTCATTCCCGGAATTTTGAGGACTAATTGTCTGCTTTCTTTTTCATTGTACTTTTATATACCATTTCCAGTTTCGTCGAATTCCTTTGCAATCCAAATATAGAACCATTTTTTCCAATTTTTCTAGTCATATTAAAGTTAAATTTTAAAAAACAATAATTATTAAACTAAAAAGTTCACATTAAATAAAAAATACACTAATTTTTATTAATCATGTTTGTAAAACCAATGGTCTTTTTTTTGGTTTTTCACTTTTATAATAGTTTTTTAATTTGTAGGTTGTTTCATATATTCATGGACATAAAAATTACAGACTTATGAAAGGTTATACTAATAGATAAAAAAAGTAAAAATATCCTTCAAAAGATTAGAAGTTTAAAATCGGAGACAAATTCCTCAAAAGTTTTTCCACATTCTTTTGAAATATCAAAAGAATGTCGACGTTCCATAACACTCTAAAAAAATTTATTATAACCAATCGAATAAGAGTATTCATAAATTTTCAGTGTGTTAAATATGATACCTGCTTATAACACACTTATGATATAATAAACTAATTGATACACTATAAAAAAGTGAATATGAAAATTGAATTATCAAAAATATCACTGTCCTAAAGTAAAAATCTTTGACTATTACGACTAGTACAAAGTATTCTTGAAATCTGAAAGTATTTTCACTCATCGAAGTTATTGTAGTGTTAAGAAAGTGTAAATCAATAGATGGACCACAATTATTGTTGGTATACATACTAAAAGCAATAAAGATTATTTAAGTTTAAAAAGTGAATTCATTCGCAAAGAAGAATAGCAAAAATTTTACATAAAAGCAATGAAATTTAATCAAGCAAAACAATAAAAAAAATCAACTACATTATAATCAAAAAGTAAGAACATGTTTTGTGCAAACAGATTTTTTATATTGTTTGGTTACCTTATTTCTTGTGAACAGATATTCAGAGGTTTTTTTTTTTAAAAAATCGAGTTATCAATCTTTTCCATGATATCAGCTCTCAATTCAGTTTTGGGTCTTTGCTCCAAAAATGGTAGAATGAGAGAATAAGCTAAATTCAAACCATTTTTCAAACTGTCACTATTTCTAGGATTAAATTATTGTTCATTCAAAAAATTGTTGTGGTATTAATTCGAGCTGTGTCTAAAACATGTGAAAGCTGAAATGGTCCATTTGTTGGATTTTCGGGCTGTTGAAAATGATATCATTTTCTGGTCCACAATATCCGTTCTCCCTTTTGTAAAGTCATATAACTTAAAACTTTGAGGTTTCTTCTCTTCATCAACGGTTACTCCTGCGATGAAAGGACGAGAAGTTAACAAAAGGACTTTTTTTTACCTTTTGATTTTGTATCGACAACGTAACTGTCTAATGATAAGCAATTGTTCTCTCTCCCTCATAACTAAATTTATATGAAAAATTGCTACGTAAAGAAATATCTTTAATTTCAGCTGGAATACCTTTACAGTTTGAGTTAATTGTGCCCACTATAGTTATGCCTCTTTCTTATAACCGTCTAGCAAGTCCAATTGAAGTATAGAGCCTATCAATAGTTATATTTATATTATTGAGAGATAAAGTTTCGCTTAATCGAGATATCATAGACCTAACAATACCAAATGAACCGAGAACATAAAACTCTTCTTGTCCGTTTTTTGGCTTACCAGCATAAGCCACAATGAAAAACGTAAACGGATATTTTACAGCATTAATTGACTTGAAAGAAGGCTATACTTCAATGGCTTTTTTTGTTAAAAACATTAAACTTCACTCCTACTCTACTTGCATACAATGTTTCATCCAGGGTAAGTGAGTCGTCTGGAACCAACCATTTATTGCAGTTTTTATTAAATTCTTCAAAAAATTCTCAAATAGCTGCCCATCAATCAAAAAACCATCTATGTGGTCTTGAGTTGACATCATCAAAACACAAAAAATTATTTATATAATAAAATCTACCTATTGTCATCACAGATGGGAGAATCTATTCGTGACTAAATAAAAGAGGCATCTATGAAATTTTGTCTGCAAAGTGCTCTTAAATAGCATAAACCAAGCATACATTTCAGCTTCATTAATGTCCCTGACATATATATTTCTATTTTTTTAGTTTGTCAATTACTTGTAATTTCTCTAAATAGTCATTTATACGCTTATTTGTATTTTCAAGTATAATACCAACCATTTTTTGAAAAACAAAGTCCAGCAATCTAAAATAGTTCTGGCTTCTTTTACTAAACCTTTGACACCGGGTGTGTCTCTGATAACATCAGCTACTCTTTGTCTACCTACTCTATTTCTTTTGATATTACTCCACGTTATTGATGGATTTAATCTATCTTCTCCTGAAACAAATACTTCAACTGAAGCCTCCTCGATTAAGCATTAATTACTCTCATTTAAAGAATCCTCAAAAATCTTTAATTCTATTCTCATTTTGTCTAGAAGATATAAAATCAACCTGCTGGAATAAAAGTTCTATATTTTCAATGTTTAAAGCCTACCAACCAGAATCTTCACATCTTTCAACTTCAAGACTTTGTTCATCATCATCTTCATCATTTAATTCTCTCCAATCATCTTTATCGCAATCAAACTCCAAATTTTTTTTTCCAAAAGAGTAGTTGCTGTTCCTGGAATAGAGTCAACCACACTCATTTGATTACTATATCCTGTTCGTCATCTTTTTCATAACCAAAAATATTAAAAAGGTTAATGTCATCTGAGTAGTCCATATCTATTCTTTTTTTAAATAATTCAAATATCATAGACAGTAAAAAAACAGATTTTTACCTGAGCAAAATTAATAGAAAGATGCAAGATAATAAAGAAGTTTGATCAAAGAATATGGAGACGAAGAAAAAATGTATCGTGATAAAGACTAATCAAAGAATATTGAAATGAAGAATAAATTGTACAGGGAGAATAAATTGTACGGCGAGAATGAATTGTACTGCAAGAATAAATAGTACGATGAGAACAAGTTTTAAACAACAAAGGTTATGTAACGTGTGTATCATTCATGTGACGTATTGTTTATAGAATCCAGAGTGTAAAATATTTATTATTTGAAAGAGCTCATACACTATCAATAGTGGTGTCAATAATCGTAATAAATATAACAGGTAATGTCTTCTGAGTTCTGAATGGATTTTTCTAAAATTTTAATACATGCTCAAATTTTACATCAAGAGTCTAAATTCGAAAATTTATGTTTTTTTTTTGTTAAGTCTAAGTTGATTTACTAGGAACCTCAAAATACAAAAATATAAAGTATTTTGGCAAAGCCGAACTGTGTTGAAGATGCCTGGCAGCTTTGCCAAGCTCCTAATATGTATATGTGAAATAAGATATCTGATGAGCGCTGCGCTGTTTTGTGGTACTGCATGCAAATGCATTGGACAAAATCTTGTATTGTGCAAAAGGAAAATTATTCATTGCCGTTGAAAAAAATGTTGAAATATTGGTATACTTTCAAAACCTAAATGCAATATCTGAATCCAGAAATGAAACCAACATGGACGATTTGGCATGAGACATATATTTTGTGAAGATTTGAATGAAATTTTTGGAAACAATTTTTACACGTAAACCGCAAGTTTGATTGCGGTTCTTCAGATATTTACACACCCTTTATGCAAAAATAGTCGAGAAATGAAACCAACAAAAAATAGATTTGATGTAAAATTTAAATGAATATTTTATTAGACATATTTATCATCAATCAAAATTTTGGTTAACATTTCCCAAAAAGTTGCCATGCTTATTGATAACATTAAAAATTTATGAGTGTTATGCATTCAAAACTGTATACAAATATAAATTTTCAAGAGATTATTCAAACATATATAAAAAGTTATGAGGTTAACTATAGATAATATAAAAATTATTTTGATTTTAATTGTCAGTTTTCGCCATGAGAGGGTCATCGAACTACTATGAAAATAATACCAAAGGTGCAGCTATAGATTATAGCAAAAGTCACGAAATTTGAAGGGATATAATTGAGCCAATTTTTTATATTGACTTTTTTAGCCAACGGGTAAGGAGGCGTTTTGCGCTCCTTGGCACTAATAAGAATTATGATGACACTGATTACAGGTTTAATTGATTTTTTGATAAGTTACAATAACTTTGAATGAAAATAAATAATCTTATCAGATTCGCAATCAATAATTTATTTGGGTTATGAATTAATAAAAATATTAGACTGTTTAGAAAAAAAAGAGAGAATTTCTCTGCTTTTTTTTCCAAAGAGTTTTCATATAACTTAAAACAGACGATTTTTATTTTATCTGACACTTGTGTCGCATCGGCGCTCAAACAATGCCTTAAGACAGATTTATATTGTATTACTAAGTCATTCGCTTTTTCTGCGATCAAATTGCCTAAAATTTCAATTGACGGATTTATGAAACAACCACGTGAAATGTGTAAAATAATTTTAGAATTGCACAACCAATTTTTTTAAGCTCGGATGTTAAAGTAAAGTAAAGTAAATTTATTTGATAATAAATGGAAATTTCAATTTGTAAAAACTTTTAAGCACTCATTCGAACATTTGGAAATAAACTTTATGGGAGAAAAAACTTCACAATTCGCAAAGGGTCGACCAGAGTAATCTGACCGGGAAATAAGAGAAAAGTTGTGCATATGATGAATCACTTGAGTGACTTCATTTCGGATAGAAAACTTGACCGGAGCTAAAAGGCCAAGAAGCCGCGTGATAACATCCAGACTCCAACATCATAAAAGGTAAAAGAAAAAAAAAATAAATAAATTTGAATTAAGATTAATACACCCACTACGATTTTTGGTCTTAATAACCCTTTAAGGACCTGAATTTTAAATTCTAAACATTTGCTTTCTTTTTCAATGGAATTCTATATTTAAAGGAAACGATTTTCATTTCTTGTGACATTGGTGTCTCATTGATCTCCAAATTGATAAACAGATAAAATTCATACAAAAATGTGGCATTTATATTGTATACAGTGTATACTGTAAATGTCTTAGGACTTAAATCATGGCCTTATTTTTTAACGCAGTTTACACTTTCCACCGAACCATATGTTTCAAGGTATCTGTGCTGCTGTACTGATTGATTCTCATCTCAATTTTTTTTATTCTCTTAGTATTTGTAAAGATCTATTTATAGGTGGCAAACAATGTCCAAGTTTGATTTAAAGTTATAAAAGATAAAACTTTTTTTATCCTAAATGATCCTTTCTCAATCAAAATGACGTAAGGTAAAGGTACCGCAGGGGCTGGATACGGGATCGAACCCAAGACCTTGGGTTATCGAAACCCTCTGGCCAACTTTACTCACGCCCCCTTAAGGGTGAACGCAAATATGGAAATATGCTGAATATGAAATTATGAAAATTAGACTTTTTACTGTAATTTCTTAACGTTTCTAAAGAAAATATAATCATTGTCATTACACCATCTTTTAAAGCGCGGTAGACCTTGTCTGAAATGGAAGAATGCAATTGAAAAGGATATGAGTATGTACGAAATCGACATAAAGGATATGAAGGATAGAGATAGATGGAAGAAAGCGATGGAAAGTTTGAAGTTTGTATCCATAAGGAAGGTGCACCCTCCAAAGAGGACAACCCACCTTCTAAAACAAAATGAATGATGATGATTACACCATCTTTTAAGATTTTTATTTTATCAAATATTAAAAAATTCAACTTTTTTTTAAAAATGAGACATCTCACTGAGTTTAGTAGCAAAAATTCATTTTTGTAGTTGATAAATTCAATTAGTGCATTTCAGCTTTAATTGGTAGCAACACACAAATGTCCAGCATTAAGATTTTATAACGCTACTGGTTTTTCTCTTTGTTTTTTCTAATTCAGGATTTAAAAGAGATAAGGACCTGGAGAAGTTTCTATATAATCTTATTCTTTGTAGAGATCTTTCTTTTTAAATACTTCTAATGATTAATATTTTTATTGTTTTCATTTAAGTCAATAATGATAAAGCTTTCACTAATAATCTTGGAATTCATATCAATTACGTGTCTTTTTCAAATAAAGTAAGTTTTTCAATTTTCAGTTAAAATTTTTTATAACTTTTGTTTTACGCTTACTTAGTTTCGATAGTACATTTTATCAAATAGTTTTAAGTAGGATTGTTCATGTTTTAACAAGAAGTAAATAATATTTCACCTTCTGGATGTTTTTGTTAAATTCATTTTTTCAAAAATTGATTTTTAGATTTTCTGCTTTTTATGATAAACTACAAATTAGCCTGGTGTGATTATTAGAGGGAACAGGAACTGACCTAAAATGTTTTATAAAGTGGACTTTTGAAATAAAAGTACTATTAAATCTCTCTATATGGAAAAAGTGTTCAATATATCAGTCTTCATAAATAGTGTAGATTAGTTTACGAGAATTCAATTATGACTTTAAATCAGAGGTGCAACTTTTTTTTTGTTTGAAGTCCGTTTACTACATATCATTGTTGTGTCTATAAAAGCCCCATACATTTTTTAACAAGATGTTACTAAAGACAAATTTTTTTATTTATTTAATTAAATTACACGAGCAAAATATATATATATTTTTTTTTGTTTTTTTTTGAGAGAGCATTTTCATTTCAGCCACTATCTTAGTTGTTCTCCGTATCAATTGATCCTTCAAATATTGATCTGTTAATTGAGTTTGATTGGACTTTTTAAGTTGATTAATATGTTGAGGAAAACGAAAAATCGATTGTCGCCGAATATTCTTATCTTTTACAATAATTTATCTGCTACAATAAGTTACAATTTTAGATAGTTTTAGGTTTGAAAAAAATATATATGATAATAAATTATGTTTTTCCTAATTAAAATGATTTAGTGAGCTTTTAACAGATTTGTTGCTGCACTTAAAAACTTGAGAGGCTGCATGTTGCCTTAGGAACACAGGTCTCCCACCTTTGCTTTATTCACTGTTTAATAAATGTCTTCACTAAAGGAGGTTTTAGTGTATTAACATTTGTTAACGTGGAAAAAGAAGGCCGAATTTTAACGATTCTAGTTATGAATATTTAAAATCTCTGATTTAGGAAAAGGTCTTTTCTCATTTTATTTAATAGGCGTTTTTAATTTATCAGTGGTCTGGCAAGACCACGGGAGATAAGAAAATAAATAACGAAATGTATAGAAAGTATGCGTAGCATACAAAGTATAACCCGTTTGCCAGGCATACTATATACTTAAATATATGGTTTTGATTATTTTGATGGATTCGAGAAAACCAACTTTGAATGAAAATTCCCTTTTTTTAGATGATAGATACAAAATATATAAAACCTAAGAAATATTAAAAAAAATAATGAAGTTATGATCACCAAATTTTTTATCACCTGGAAGATATATATTTGACTTTATTGGCGACACGATTCCAATGTTAATTTAAAAGAGATTTTAAATTTTGATTTAATATGGCAAAATCTAATGATATACTTTCAATGCAAAATATGGTTGAAAAAGGTACCATAAAGAATACGTGTTTTGCTTTATTTTTATATAAAAAAGCCATCTTTTGACATGAAACTAGTTAGGTTTCTAAGTACACATAATATTTTACTGAATTTCAAGTTAAAATTAAATGACCTCTATACTTACCCAAGCATTTTTCAAGAGTTTATATTGGGTAGTTTAAAATATTGTTTTGCTTTAAATCAAAGGCGTCCTTAGGAGGGGCAAAATGAGGGGGGGGGGGGGGGTGTCATTTGCCCCTCCCTAGAAAATATCTAAAAAATGAAAAATTACAATACCATTTACATTTATTACCGATTTAATAATATACTTTTGATATTATTCAGGTTTGTTCATTATTACTACTTCTATTGTTCGAACAGGAATTGAAGTCGTTAAGGATTTTTTCCCAAACGTGTTAGTTAGTTATCTTGTTTATTATTTCTATAATGTGGCTGTTATCACGATGCACACTAAGCATACAAAGACCGAAGAAAGGTTTATCACTCATTGTTCAAGACCTTAGCGAGGTCTGGACTCTACGGATTGTTCTAAAAGATCTCTCTTCTTTACATAATGTTGCAGGCAGATTCAGTTCAATGAGGATAACCTTGCACACAACAGCAAAAAGTATCGTCTTTTTTAAAAAGTCGATCATAGTCATAGAATTTTCATGCAGTTTGCTTTTATGCTTTTACATATCATATCATGCTAGTGCTTCTAAGAAAATATTTTCAATTTTATACAGTTTTTGGATCGAAGAAACAAATTTTTTGTCTGTTTGCTTCATTTCTTTTGGATGTCGAGGAAATATAGAAAAATATGGCGTGTTACTGTCGTTGAAACGAATTTTAAGAGACTGAATTAATGTATCGAATATCATGTAACGGTAATATTCTTCAACGAAGCCTCTTACATTTGGCCTGTGGATCTGGCATGCACATGTTCGAGGCATATTCAATTCTTGGCCAAGTTTTTCTGAAAACATTTTTACGCCTGGAATTATATCATCTGAGAAAACTCTGTCTGCTTCATTCCGGTTATCTTGAAAAGCTTTCATCAATAAGCCAATATGATCTCGGATTCCCACCATGTCTATTTCGACAACTTGTAGTTGTTTAATCACTGACTCCAACACTGCTGAGTACTTAGCAATGCTCTCTTGCTGCACATCTGAGTTGATGTGCGGTCTGACGGGTGCGCTGTGATTATTTTATATTTTACACTTCATTTGGTTTCACACAACATAGGTATACTTGGAATTAATCGCCTGCACGAAAAAATCGAATAAAAGATTTTACAGTTTCAATCGTTTTGCGAACTTTTATTATAATATAAGACACAGAGTTTAGATCATGAACCACCAAATTACGTCGATGTGAACAGCAATGGGGAAACAACTTTGGGATAAGTATTTTATCATCATAGCGTTGGCCATAGAGCTTGTCGAGACCAATTTTTTTTATTGGTAGATACAAGTATTTGCGATTGTTGCAGCATCCTTGTTCTCTAGCGAAACAAATCGCAGAATTCTTCACGTATTATGGCTCGGTCTTTCTGTTGCTCATGCAGCTCAACAAACCGTACCCTAATAGACAGCTGTTCAGTTTTAAAATAACTTACATTTGAAATTACTTATTTTATTTTCATAAAGGATTTTAGAACTTTATTTTTTTTTTCAAAATTTTTAGATTTAATATGTTACTTTACATTTAAATATATTCCCTTAGGTTTTTTTATCCTTTTAAATAGTTAATTTTCCTTATTTAGTGAAAATTGCTTTTTTCATCTCTATATTAAATCACAAAAGGAATGATCGAATTAGTAGTATTCACATTTTCAAAAATAATTTCAACTTTTAAAATATTTTTTAATATTTTTTTCCAGTTCAAGAATTTTTTAAAATTGCGCGCAGAATTTTTTTAAATTGCGCGCATCTTTTATCAACACACTTTCGGTCACTAATTTGACGCGTGTATCACCATCTCTGCACAAAGCACGTTTTTGTCTTTGTTCGTAACCATGCTATTGATCCTCCCTGCATTATTTCTTCCAGACGCCTAGCTTTCAAGCCTTTATTTATAATGTTCTAAACTCATTATTTCAACGTTAACAAAGTTTTTCGTATATTCAATTTACTTTGAAAAAAATCTCTCAATTATTTTATATTGGTTTATTTGTAGTGTCAGTCCACTTTTTTGTTTCAAAGAAAAATCTGAAATAAACAATGTTATTTTTCCGCCTTCAAATATCTTTCTTTCTTTTTTTAAAGTTTTCCTACGTTAAAAAAGACTACTTAAAAAATATAAAAAATACTCTTACATTTTAAGAGTCAGTGGGGGCCAATATATTCTTTTGTCACTTTAGTAAGTTTATTAATGTTAAGATAATATGCTAAACTTTAGTAAAAGAGAAAAATGTTTTTAGACTTTAGGTGATAAAAAAATTGACTACTTTCAATAGGGTCATTTAGTATTAATATAGCATTTCTTGTTTTCTCTTCAATTTTTTATAAGAAATTTTATTGTATTTTGTTATAATTATTTACTCTCTTCTACTTTAAGTTAACCAAAAAAAAGTAAAAAACATGCTTCATATTTTTGTGAACAGTGCAAATGAACATTTATAACAAAAATTTCTTCACAATAAAAAATTACAAAGGAACTCTATCTTTTCAATAAATAAAATGTTAAAATTAAAAAATATGTTTCGATACGAGTATAAAAATTATCAATTTATCAATGAAAATTATATTTTAGCATGTCATGTTTCTATCGAGCTACGCAGAGTTTAAAATTTCATATAAATTTGAGGCTCGGGTCATATTGATCCGAACATTATTTTTGTAAAAAAAATTTGACACGGTAGAAGGGTTAACTGATTATAATAATATGTATAACAAAGAAATGATATAACATTGAGGAGCCATGATTAATTTCTTAAATAATTATCAAAATATAAAAATTAAAATAATTACTTCATTTGGTTATTTTTATATCAAATTTGTTGAATAAAATAGACATCAGGAAACAACTATAAAAAGTAAAAAAATAAAAGAATGAAAAATCGCGTTTGCCTCCCTACATAAGCAAACATTACTTGTTATAAATTGGTGTATAAAAAATAAGGATGCAATATGACTTAAAAAATTGAAACGGAAAATTAAAATTTTTAAAATTCTAAATTAATAACCATTTTTGCTAATGTAGGGAGGCAAACGCGATTTTTCATTCTTCTATTTTTTACAGTTGGCAGATTTTTAAGTCATGAAATCGGGACAAAGATGATCTTGAAAAAAGTAAGAGCAAATTTTTAATTATTACAAAAATAATTATTATGAAAAATACTTTGGAAGTAAAAGCGGAGTTTTTATACTAAAAAAGATTATCCATTATATTTGGGGTTAAATTTGTATAAACTCATTTTTTGGACCTATAAAATTAGAAAATTAAAAACCGGGACAGGAATTCGTTTAAAATGAAAAATCTAAAAAGAAAAAAGTTCGTGTAAGTGAAATTTGTCCATTTGAACTAGTGTGTCCACTTTAAGGTCTTTTTTCATTCACCGGGGAACGAGGACCTCGTAATTTTTGAAATATTCCCCGGGGAAGGAAAAGCGATTTTTTCACAATAAAAAAACTCTTCTAAAATAAAAAAATATAAAGTATTCTGAAAGTTTTTTATTAGTTCAAAAGTTGAATAAAATTATTTTTAAGGAATGAGTTTCGAGGACGAGGAGTAAAAATTTCAGAAATTCCCCGGGGAATAGGCGATGAGGATCCCCGGGGTGGACACCCTAATTTGAACTTGTCAATCCAGAATTTCTCCACTTTAATTTTGTTGATCTGCGATCAAACCCCCCTCTCACTCATCCTCTCTTAGTCTATCCTAGATTGATGTCCGAACTTGAAACATTTAATTCACTTATTCACTACCTTCCATGATTCGTTCCTTATTCTTTAACCCTCGCAAGACCAGGTATATTAAACTTACACGAAGGTCCAGTAGTTGGAGAAAAACTCCACTTGATTGTTTTACCTCTTTTTTTTACATAGCAAAAGAAAAACAGCATGAATGTTGATTTAAATGAGCTTAAATGAAATTAGAGAAAGATAATTGATGTTAAGGGCGTTTAATTTTTGACTAATGATATTAATTTCAAAAAATTTCCTATAAAAATATAAAAAATATGAAAATATTTTTGTATGAAAAAATTATATAAATTTTTTCATTTTTTGAATGGCGTTAATCCACAAGTTGAAATGTTATTTTAACTCTATATAACTGGTTTTTTCTTCATTCCCTAGATTACTTTCACAAAAACTTTGAAACTAAAAAATTTGCTGATGTGTGAGTATAAATTGCCATGTATTTCTATATGATCGTATACAAAGATTTATCAATTACACAATAACAATCCATCATACAAGTCAATCATATACCAGATACCGACAACATTATGAAGGGAACCTGCTATTTATAGCTAGCCCAGGGTGTCCAACCGCGGCCCCCGCCCCCCCTCCGCGGCCCGCGGTTTCTTTATTTTTTTTTTTTTTAAAATGCTCCCTTTTTTTTTTTTTGTGGGGGTGTTTTTTTGGGGGGGGATGGCAGCTAGCCTATGTGATCTGTGCATGAATGGTGTATTGAGCCATCATACTAACAATAAAAAAGTAAAGAGATTATATGGCGTGATATCTACTGTATACTTTTCTTGCTTATTTGATAGCTCGCAAACTTCTTTCTACTGTGAAAAAGATTAGTGTTTCTTATATTGATTTTTTTCACTTGAACCCTTTGGAATAAAAATTAACTTCTTTCTCCATCCAGATTTTCCTTCCAATCAAAGTTTGTTTTTCAAACTTACTTTTTTCCATGAGTTCTCTGGTTTCTTCTTCTTCTTCTAGTGAGACCACAAGTACCTCATTTTCTGAATTGGATTCAACATCTGCTCCTGAAGAAGATTTACTTTGCGATTCACTCATAGCACCAGATAATACTGAGTATTTTTGGGATTCTTTTAGATCAAATCAAGGCCGTCCTCTCAACCAAAATATTAGAAATGTATATGAAAGCCCACCTGGTCCTGCAAGCAGCGCTTCATCTCTTAGTGGTTCTCTTGAAATTTTTGAATTGTTTTTTACCACAGAAGTTTTTTTTGCATATTTTCAACTGCTTATTCAACTAAAGAGAAAATGCGTCAAAACTTTTCGTAAGTTTTGTTGTTTTTTATATTATTTTTTGCTATGCAACTAAATTTTTAGTCTGGAATCTCCTAAATATGAATTTTTGCGTTATACTTTTGAAAAGTTTCAACTTTCTCATCTCATAGCATATTTTGGATGTTTAACATATGGGACAATCAAAAAACCAATCTATCAATATGAAATACTTGTTCAATGAAAAGAATGGCAAACCTTTTCTCAGAGCTTCTATGACACGAAACATGTTTATACTTATCCACTCTTTCATTTGTTTTGATAAAAAAAACGAGCGTAATGAAAATGACAAAATATCTGCTATAAGATATATTCACGACTTTTTTATTCTATTTGCTCATATTTTTTTGTTCCTCAAGATTATGTGACAATTGATGAACAATTTGTCAAATTTAGAGGTAATTGTAGAATCAAAATTGATGATCCTTCTAAGCCTGGTCGATACGGAATTAAGGTATATCACTGTACAGATGCTAGGTCTCTTTACATACTGAAAACAGATTTATATTTCTGGGTTAAGCGATAAAAGCAATTTTGGGGGTACTAACATTGTCAAAAAGTTAGTTACTGATTCTAATATACCTTTAGGATGTGGAGTTATTACGGACAGATTTTTTACTTCACATGATTTATGTGTATGGGCAACTTCCAGGGGCATTACAATATGCAGGACAGTCAGGTCTAACCGCGTTTTCATACTACATATTTTCAGACCTAAACACTTACAACAGCTAGGGCCTTGTTGAAACTGAATCAAAATTTTTATATACAAATTACTGTTCACTTATTGCTTACATTCCTGCAAAACATGCACAGCGAAATTTTAAAGTAGTGTGTTATGTCTAGCCAACATTTGAGTGAGATTGAATTAGTTGGTGATAAAGGTAAACGCGAGACAATTATTTTGTATAATCAATTCAAGGGAGGAGTAGATAAAACCAACCAAATGCTCAGGTCATATTCTACTTATAGATCCTCAAGAAGGTGGACAATGGCTATTTTTACTAATTACTTAGATATAGCCGTGCACAATAGCTGGATAATAGTAAAACATAATTGCCCAGAAAAATTTCCAAGTACGAAAAAAGGGGTAGAAAATTTTTCATGAAAGATCTTTCTTTAGAGCTCTGCCAAAGGTCAATGCTACTGCGGGCAAACAGCGTGGACACCCCTTTCCGTATTCGCAGTTTACTGAATTTTTATGGATTCGAGGATCAAGAGAAACCTAGCGAAACACAGAGTAGTAGAGGATTTTGTTATTTGGATTCGAAGCAATCCAGAACCAGAGGTACGAGAAAGTGTGATGCGTGCAAAAAACATATATGTAAAAAACATACCTATTACATTTGTTCAAATTGTAAATGAAATTTTTTTTAAGATTCACAATTATTTATATAATGTTTTTATTGAAATAAAAGTTATAAAATTTTTATTTATAAAATTTCATTTTTTGTAATACAATCCTGTTTTGTGATAGTATAATTGTTAATTTATAGTTTTTATATAGCATTATATAAAAGATCGTTCAGAATTGTCACCAACCTAATTTTGTTAGTGCCTTACCCGTCCTCATTCTTTTGTCAACATTTTTCAATTATAATTTCACTAAAATTCGACCTTGATATCAGTTATGGAGTTAATCCTTTTATTTCTCCTCAAAGTTGACGCCGATGATACTTGTTGAGTATTGCAAATGGTTCGTTCACAGATTTTCATAAAATTTCAAAAAATGTAAAAATTTTTTAAGAAATACAAAGAATTTATTATTATAGTTTATAATATTTATTATTTTTATTGAAAAACATACCATTGAGTGTATAATCTGTTAATTGAAATTTCGATCAAAATATCAAAATTAACGCCATATACAAATTCACCACGAAGTAACAAAACGACCAAAATTTCAAAAACAACACATATAATGATATTTTTTATTTTCAAATAATTTAGATGAAACCAAGAAAAAAATTTACATGTTGTTTTTTGATGGGGTCAGATATATTTTTCCACACGAATTTCATCATTGAAAAATAGCGTGGAGTAAAAAGTCATGCTTGGTCTTGCGAGGGTTAATAAACCCATGCACAGGTTATAAAGTCAAATCACTGAGAAAATTCGTTTTCACATCTTAAAAATGCTTTGTGAATAATGACAATCTAATAAAAGCAAACTAAATTCATGTTGAATTTAGACCTAATTAATTTTAAAGTATTTGCAATCTAATTATATTTTTAAGGCAAATGATATGCTTATTTTTTGTGCCCCCCCCGCGCTACAATAAAAGCTTGTTTTCTCTCTGCTTGGTACATTCTTCTCTCTTTAACACATCACAATACGTTTGCTTTTTAATAGTTGATTATTTGCGACCTCTTTTCTTCTTTGCCTTTTGTGTATAACCTCCACCACAAATTTTTTTCGTTTGAGTGTAATTAATTTTGCTCAAATTTCATACAAGTATGAAAACTGTGATGATGTTGACTGTTTTGTTGTTAGCATTTAAAACCTTTTAAAAAGATTTTTTCCTTTCCCATTTGCTAGTTGACTGTCCTGTTCTGTTTGTTTAAAATCCTTTTTGCCAACTTCAAAGCAAATCTTCTTCAACAAAATCACCATGTTCATCATGAGCGCCTTTTTACTGCATTAAATCTTTTAAAATCTTTTTATGATAAAAATAAGCTAGACTGACACACACGAAATGCGACTGATGCTAATAATCAATACATATTATATATATAAAAAATATATTTACAGTGAATCTATGTAATCGGTCTTTTTGTGTACTGAGTAAAAATTTGCACGCTTTTGGTGGAATGACCATCTTCATTATCTTTCTTTACACAGAAAAACTGGTCATTTCATGAAATCACTGATAAAATTTTAGTCTTTTCTCGAATTGACTGAATTCACACAATGACTGTAACTACTTATATGCCTTGGCAGTACGTGAAAAGCAATGCCAGTATAACTTTTTTTGCTAACTACCATACTTGTGTTTAGAGCTCTATTTAATTGTGCATTATACAAACTATTTGCTCCTTTGCTTCTTCTCTCTTTCGTTGTTGTGTATTTATCGATTCCTCCTTTTCTTAATTCTCTTGAATGTTAGAATCAAGTAAGTTTTAATTAGCCAAACTTTTTCACAGCTTTTCCCAAATCAAGCACATCGGCAGTATCGTTCTTTTTTTGTAAATAAAAGATTATATTCCTTTTGTGTGCGCTGCTCTTTTTTCATAAATTTAAATGGACCATGATGCATTTTCAAAATATGCCTTTGTCATTACTCTTTTCTTTGCAGCGTATTTTTTCTTTAAAGTGATATATAATTAATTTTTTTATACTTTTGAATCGATTCCGACAATAATATATCGTGGCCAGTTTTTTTGTATTTTTTTATTATTCCAAAGGTGAACATTTTTTATTGCCACTTTCAATCAAATGAAATTATTATTTTATTTTTTAAATGTTTAGCTTTTTCTTTTTATTGAAATAAGAGATTTCTCTTTAAAAAATCAAATGCTAAATATTTTTAAAAAAATTGACTCAACTATAATAATAATTGATCAAATTTAATTATAGATAGCAAAGTAATAATTATTAATTTTCCATAAAAGGGGCTATGTAGATGTGCCCAAATTAAATGAAAGTTACCAAAAAAAGGATTTTGTCTATAGGAAGTCCTTGCATAGCGCGGTTTATAACAGTGCGGGTTTTGCTATAACGCTGTTTTCATTTTTTAATTTTATGTTTTAAATTTCTTGCATCTAATTTATAGTTTTTTGGGTTCATTGAAACGCCTTATAAATATGCCTTGAACTTCGTGTATTTGAATTAGCTTACATTCTTTTATATTTTTTATTTATTCATTTTAAGGAGCTATTTTGAAAAGGATTAACTAAAGCAATCTTTTAATCATCAGTAATTAAATTAAAATTTCATTACACTGTTGTCGTCTTTTTCTTCGATTTCCTATAAAAAATTATTAAGTTTCTATTGAAGCTGAAAAAGATAATAATTCTTGCGTGGAAGACTAAACTTAGATAGTGTTAAATTAGCATATAAATGAAATACAGATAAGAATTTCAAATTCAAATATCATTTATTATTAAAAGAAAAACTTTTTCAACCGTAACATGTGCACAAATATACTCTCCATATCACCTAAACATCATATAAGTCATATCTTAGCATTCTGTTGTAAAAGAAATTTCAACTCAAGGTCCCGTAAAAACTTACAAATGGACTCTGATATGCTTGGTTTACGCAAATATCAAATTAGACTATTTTTATCTTATCTATAGATACAAAAATTTACGTAATGTCTTATTTACTGAAAAATATAGTGTGATTAAATTGATGCATTTCTTTATTTGCTAAATAAGTACTAAAAAGTTGGATTAAACTAAATAAAAAACAGGTGGATAAGCTGGGCAGTTGTCTAATAGCAAAACAGCCTTTAGTGGGAGATTTTGGAACCAATGCAAGCTTGCTTAGTTGATGAAACATGATCCATGCATTTTTATTTGACGGGTACTGCATTAGCATCGTATTCATATTAACATAATGAAAACATCTATGCTTGGAAAACTCACCAATATAAAGGGGCTTTTATTTATGCTCACGAGTTTAGTTACACCTTAATAAAATGTACATCGGGCTTTAATAGTTTTATTTTCGGAAGACAGATTTGAATGGCCTTTAAGAGCATGTGTTGAGTTAGGAAGTATACGGTAAAAAAGAAAGTTTCACCAACATTACAAAATTACATCAAAAAATTAGCAATTTAGGGTAAAAATCTCATCAAATGGAAATAAACTAGATGTATACTTCCATGCTTTAATAGTTTTATTTTCGGAAGACAGATTTGAATGGCCTTTAAGAGCATGTGTTGAGTTAGGAAGTATACGGTAAAAAAGAACAGTTTCACCAGCATTACAAAATTACATCAAAAAATTAGCAATTTCATGTAAAAATCTCATCAAATGGAAATAAACTAGATGTATACTTCCATGAATAAAACATGAATATCATCTTCTCTAATCTTACAGGATCTTATCGGGGCTAAGCGGTCTTTCTATGTTTCGAATCAAAGATTTTAATGTAATTTGTTGAAACACTCAAAAATGTCAAATGACCGTTTACTTCAATTCAATAACATAAAAGTAAAGAGTATTCAAAATAAGTTATTATTATCTCCATCTAAAAAATGTGAACTTTCTTATATTATATCTTCTTTTATTATTTTTTGATATTTTCTTTGTTGTAAAAAGTAAAAAGTAATTTTAGTAGTTCAATATTGAGTAGCTTGTATTTGTTTATACATGTATCGAAACCTCATTTCTCATTAAATTTTTTTGTTGATGATTGAACTTTAGAGGTGCTTTAGCAATAAAAGAAGAAACTTTAAACCAGGGGTCTCAAACTCAAATTACCCGGGGGAAAACAAGGTTCGTTAATTAAAAAAAGTAAAGTGTACAATATTCTAAATCTTTATTAATAACATTTAACATAAAAACATATCTTTAAGCTGATTCCTGTTGTCTTCTAGTAACTAGTCTTTGTTGCCTGAGAAGATATGGCACATATGTGACATGGCTTGAGAGAGGAAGCAAATGAGACCCTGAATAGAGCTTGGAGATGCTCATCAGTCAATTTAGACTTGTACTTTGTGAAGTTTAAGGTGGAGAAGGGTTTTTCACACCGATATGTGCTGCCAAAAAGGCACATGATTCGCTTAAACATCTTTGAAAGCTCAGGGAAGGTAGGAGGCAATTCTCTCAAGAATCGTTCTAGGATGTCTGCTTTCCCATTCACTTTCCTGAACTTGGCTTTGAGCTCAGAATTCCACTGCAGGTCTATAAGCTCCATTTGAAGCTCAGGGGAAACGTCTTACACATCAAAGGAAAAAGGATCAGAAAAAAAAATTGAAAAGTGACTTTGCGTGTTTTTTAAAGTCGCCAAACCTGTGATCAAATTCTTCCTGACGACTCACAATGGCATCAACATACTTCTCACCATGTCATGCTGTATCCATGAGTGCTTTGCATGCTGGGAAATGACAAATGTTTTTCTCAGAGAGCTGGATTTTCCATAACACAGGTTTTGTAGAAAATGCTCTTACGTTGTCAGAGGCTGCACTGACAAGTTGTCCTTGGCCTTGTAACTTCTTGTTTAATGCATTCAGTTCCTGAGTAATGTCAACAAGAAAAGCTAAGTCCATGAGCCATTTTGGATCATTTAGCACAGAAACAGCTTTCCCATCATTCTCCATGAAGGCTTTCACTTCGGCTCTAAACTCAAAAAATTTCTTCAGAGAGGTTCCTCGACTGAGCCAACGTACCTTAGTGCAAAACTGCCGGTAATTTACCTCTAGATCTGATATGGTTGATACATTTCACAACAATATACATTAAATTGTCAAACTTCAAACACTTGCTGCAAAGGGCCTTCTGATGAATAATGCAATGCATAGCAATGGCCTTCTCTACACTCTCTTCTAATTTTCTTTGAACAAGTGCGACGAGTCCATTTTTCTTCCCTGTCATTGATGGTGCTCCGTCTGTTGTTATTCCAGCAAACCTCTTCCATGATATTCCGGAAACCACAATAGTATTGGACAGCTGGCGGACTATCTCCTGAGCAGTAGTCTGCCCATGCATTGGCATAACTGTAAGCAACTTTTGAGTAACTTCAAAACTGTCATCAACACCACGGATCCACATTGCAAGCTGTGCAGTGTCAGTGATATCTGTGCTCTCATCAAGAGCGACTGAGTATGCACTGAAAAGTTTGGCCTTCTCAGGCAGCTGGCTGTATATGTCACATGACATGTCACAAATTCGCTCTGCCACTGCGTTGGCTGAAAGACTGATATTGCTAAACTGACTCTCTTTTTTCTGGAAAGACTATACTTGCAGCTTGTAACATGCACTTTTTGATAAATTCACCATTTGTAAATGGCTTTCCAGCCTTTGTAATCATCTCACTCGCTACATAGCTAGCTTCATCTTCTGCATCACTTCTTTGCATGCTTTCTTAAAAAAATATTGTTGCCTGAATAGACATGTTTTAAGACGGGTGACTCTCTCATTTCCTTTGTATTTTTCATACACCTCAGCATTGTCTAGTAGAGTAATGACGTTTGCTATTATATTTTTTGACCACTGCAAGTTTGTCTGTACATATGAGACAGGTTGGTTTGCCTCAGTGTTCAACAAAAAAATATTCAATTTCCCATTTTTGTTGAAATTTTCTGGGTTCAACGTCAATCTTTCTTTTTGTGGCAGTAAACGTGACGTGGGCTCTAAATAAAAAACAAATTTAGCAATTTAACAATATAAAAGAAATTGATTTAAAAAATATACAGTAAAATCTCGCAAGTCGGATAAGTCAAACATTCCGTTATGTCGAAGTTTTTTCAGGCGCAAACCCTTAACACTGTTCTTATATGTAAAAATATAAATTAAAACTTGTTTCTAAACAATTTGAGATAAATTTTGACTTATACTTTAATTTTTACAAGAGGTATTAAAAAAGCTTAGTTTCCCAATTCCAAGGTTGTTTACAAAATTTTAATTTGACATGTTTATAAAATGATGTTAAATTTTTCAAATTTGCTTACCTTGAACTCCGCCTATGTTGAAGTTTTTATTCAGTCCCCTCAATTTGGACATAACCAGATTTTACTGTATAATAAAAATATTTATAAAAATATATAATGAAGTATTAAATTTTTGTTTACAAATTAAACAGTATAAAAATTTCTACAACCAATAAAAGAATTAGATTTTATGATTAAATTATTATTATCGATTTAAAATAGTAAACAAACAACCTTATTTTATTTTTTTTAGATTTTAGAAGAAAGAATAAATTCATTAGCCATAACAATGAATTGGAAGTACTGAGAATGAAAAAAGTTTTTTGATGCAAAGGAATTTTTTATTGGTTGAAATAAATAGACTATATACATGCATTGCGAAATATGTGAATCAAATATATTGAGATTTTGTTGTTTTGCTTTTTCAGAGTTTTCCTATGTGCACATGTACACGCATAAACAGATCTACATGGACTAATATTTTGATCTGCTAACTAATTAGTGAATTAAAGTGCGTGAATATGCATGGCTTTTGGTCGGCAGCTTTAAAGAAGTCACCGATGATAAAGCGGTCTGCTTCTTTAGGTGTCGCGTGCTGCACTGAACTTTGAAATCAAGTTGAGGGCCACAAAATATTATTCCGAGGTCCACAGTTGGCCCGTGGGTCGTGACTTTGAGACCTCTGCTTTAAATCCTTTGAAGTCTGGAGAAACAAGATTCCAAAAAACCTTGAGACGAAACCCTAGTTGTAATTAAAAAAGGCTTTGCTAACTCTTTGCAAACTCTGTGATAAAAAGGTACCTTCTTTTATAAGCGAGAGATATGACTTCGTTCATATCTGAAATACATGCAATTTACAAATTTGGCGCAAATTCATCGTTATAAAGCAAACTTTTGTAGTGACTTCCGTATTTGTAGTAGTGAAGTGAAATAGCATGGAGGTGAGTTGAAGTTGTGAATACTTCTTTCATTCTAGGCATACTGTTTGCATTGGAGATATGCTTTGAAATGTCGTAAAGTAAACTTTGTTCTTGACAAACAGTTCGAGCGCCACAAGGCTACTGATTCGTTGGAACGTGCCCTTGAATTGACAATTTTCCCATTTTGAATATCATTATATAGCTTAAACGTTGAGATGTTTCGTTCTTTGTATGTACAAACTCAAGCATCAGAATAGTTTCGGATACGCTAAAACTTTTTCTTTTCTTTAGGTAGCCACGCCAGTTGTTCGGATATGCAAAATTAGGATATTCGAAGATATTTTCAGGACGTGAAATAATACGTTACCTGTTATAAATTTTAACTACATTGTAACAAAGTTGTCTTGTTTAGTTTTTCTATTTTGAGAAGACAAGAATATGAAAAAGTTTCAAGTTTTTAAAATATATTATTCAAAATGACATTATAGTCACCGAAAAACTCAAAACCGGTTCCTAGAAGCGATCTTTTTTTCAAAAATGCGTCAAAAATTTATAAAGTAAACATTTTGTTTAAAAAATATTTTATTTTGAAAAAATGTTGAACTAACACAAAAAAATAAAATAATAGCTACGGCCTAAAAATTTTTAACAAAAAAACTAACACTTCTTTTTTGTTCTTAAAAACAAAAGCATTTATGCTTGATTTGATGCAGACAATCTTGATCGCAATTTAGAAGAAAAAAATCCAGCAGATGAAAAAACATCTTCAGATTCTACACTTGTTTCTGTTCCTTCAAAAAGCTTAAACTTATTACTTGCATTAAAGCAGTTTGAATTTTTCATCAATTGATCATTTTTGATTTGAATTCTTCTTTGCCTTTTCAAAGATTAATTTATCATCATTTTTATGAATATTATGTACGGACTTAACAAAACACAAAAAGGACGCGTACAGACAAAAACCCTACCTGACAAAATCCCTCCGTTCAGAATGGGATTTTGTCCGTAAGGGCTTTTGTCCATGGGGATTTTGTCCTACACCCGGACTTTATATGCTTATTCCAGCTATCCACCAGAACATTTTATTATTTTGCTGCAAATTTTATATTCTGATTCCTCTTTATTTCCAAATTATGGATTTACTATGAGTCGCCATATTTGAAAAATAAATTGTAGCAGAAAAAAATTAAAAAATAAAATTGTTTTTATAAAAGTATTAATTTGTTCCATGAGAGAGAGAGATTTATTTAACAACACTATATAGATCATAATTACAATAAAGCTAATATAAAAAAAACAATCCATTTTAACATGTTAAATTAGTGATAGTGAAGTATGGATACGCAAAAAGTCTACCAAAAGCGACTCAGTATGTGCAACCAGTATTAAAGAGAGAAAAATACCTTTAATTCATACGTAAGATGCAAATTTAGAATAGAGCTAAAAAACGAAATATGAGTATATTTCAATGTCTCCTACAAATATAAATGTTATTAAATCACATGGCAAATACTTTCCCAAAAAATCTTTTAATGCTGTTATATTTAGAAATAGGTGTCAACATGTTAGATTCATAAATAACTGGCTTATTTAATAATTTAGCAATTTTACTAGAAATGATTTGTTTATAAAACCTAGTCTTGTTATGCTCAATGTGTAATGATCCAAGAGAAGATAAGCGTGTATTATCGTAATGGAGTTTACTTTTAAAAGTAAGTATTCCAGTTAAGGGCTGTGCATACATTCCTTTAATGTACATACAAAGAACATGCATGACTTATAAGAAAACAAATCCCTTAGCTTCAAGGAATTGCATTCAATAAAACTATCATTAGTATGACCATTGTACACTAGATGGAATACTGATCTCATAATTCTCTTCTAGGAAATCAATAGAACTTCTGTATTAACATGACCCCTAATCATGATGTAAAAGTATAGTAGAGGCTGAACTGAAGTTTTGAAATACCATATACTTACACTTGTCTCACTTATTTCTAGATGATTCATTTTGAAAAACTTAACAGTTAAATCAACGTTCGAATTGAGATACTTGTTCTGAAGAATTTAACATCCTCACATAAATGTTATAACTAATAATAGCCTCGTTTATCCATTTATCATAAACTTTTCTTCTATTAACCTTATTTCGTACGCCTAGTTGAACAATTTGCAAAAAAATAAACATAGCCTGTTCTAGAGAGTGTTTCCAAATAGAAAATTCTTCCCAACTCATCGATTTAGAATATTCATATATTAAGTTTTTATCTATGTTATAATTATTTTTAGATTTACTATTGATAATATCAAGATTAAAGCTAATAAACGGCGGTAGATGATCTGAAATGCAAGCTTTTAGAGTTTCATATCTAAGGAATTTTAATTTATCCTAAAGAAATATATTATTATCAATGACCGTATTAGAATCAGGATGTGTGATGTTTTTTAATTAGCGGATATAGTGAAAAGACAATCATTATATCCATAAAATTTGATACAATGGTAGATTTATGATTACAAAAATCTAAATTAATATCCCCTATAACTAAGCACCATTCTGTTGAATTAAATGACTCGGAAAGACTAAAAAACTCATCACAAAATCCCAAGAGTACTTCCTTTAAATTTCCAGGAAGTCAATATATATTATGAATTAAAAAAATTCTTTTTCAGTAGTGAATACTTAGAAAAAATTTCAAAGAATTTTGATTCAAACTTCATACCGAGAATCTCATGTTTCAGAGAAGTATGCACTAAAAATTCGAAACCGCTATGCTATGATCTTTGAGATGGAGAAGAAATAAAAATGTAGTCTGCTTTGTTATAATCATTATTATGATCAGAAATCATAGACCAAGTTTCCTGAAGAAAAATAACCTTAAAAATCTGAATCATATTTAGATTTAATAGATTGTATATTTTGTGAGAGAACATTAAAATTACCTAAAATATTTCCTATGTTATTGACATAATAATCAATAGATTCTACATCTACAATCAAAAGGACCAGGTCGTTTTTTACCTAGCTCATTATAATATGAAAGATAATTATTAACAGCCATGCTGTAAATTAAAGGAAAAATAAAATTAAAATAGTTCAAAAGGAAAACAGTAAATTTATTAATGTAATATAATATATCGGAAGGACAACGTTCAAGCCAAAAATGTGAACAAAGTTTCTCTAAGAAAATCTAACAAATCTTTGTTCATATTTTTCTTTAACTGCCTGAAAAAGGAACGTTGTTCTTCCGAAATATATTGCATTAATAAATTTACTGTTCCCTTTTTGAAATATTTTAAATTTTATTTTTCCTTTAAATTAAATTGGATAAAAACTTAAGTAAAATTCCAATTCTTTTGACTAAAGTCAAACCCCTTTTTTAAACCAGTTTCTGTTTTTAATAATTAAAAACATATAAAACTAACTTAACTATATAAATAAGAACGGTTAAAATCCGTTCTGCAGAACCGCTTTTACATCTCTAGTTGTATATAAAACTATTAAAGACCGATGTACTTTTGCTGTGACTAAGCTGGTCAGCATAAACTTAAGCCTTTTTATATGAGCCAGTTTTTCCAGTCTAGATGTTTTCATCATGCTAATATGAGTTCGATACCAATACGGTGGCAGTCTCCCAAATGCCAGAACTGCAATGAATGTAGTTGTATCAAGCAACGCAATCTTAGAACAATTTGAAATTAGTTCTTCGACATAGTCTATCTATATCCCCCTGTAAATCTTTAATATCTCTGTTTTCAGTTTTTTTAAGGTTTCATTAATCATGCTAAACTTTATTTAATTTCAATAAAACGATGAATTAAGAAATGAATTCAACTTTTTAAAATAATTTGCAAATGTAAAAAATTCAAATTAAAAGGGAGGGTGTTTGAATTACAAAAGGGTGGGACGGAATCAAAATCGGTATATATTGTATTTTCATTCACTTCGAGAAAAATACATTTTTAATGCTTTTTGGCACTCGTTTCAACATTGGGATGAATTAAAGAGAGGTAAATAAATTCTTCTCTCGTGCCACGAAATCTTTTTTATGATTTCATGCTACAATCACTTGATTCCACAAACAGTCAATGAAGATCTTTAAATTAGATTATTTTCTCATTTGTCCATCTTTAGTTCGTTTTTTGTTTCTCTTTGTGAAGATAATCTAATTTCTCAGAGTGTATCATTATTGTTCATATTCGAGTTAACAATACAACTAATGAGAGAGTTGAATGAAAAAAAATGTTTGTAATTTATAAAAAATTTTCCTTCATAACATTTTTTCCTTCAAGATTCTACTTTACCCATTGTGAAAAAGGCAATGATCAATTTTTGAAATTGATTTTCCTCCTATTTTTCTGGTAGGGGTAAACACTTTCATAATTTTTCCAAGTAAATCTTAATCTCACCCATTCTTTATACCATTCACAAGTTTTACTCCAATATTCTATCATCATTACTTTTATTTTGTCTAATACATAACCCTTCTCATCATTTTTTTCTGTCTCACTTCCTTCTATCTACTCATCCTTTGAGGTTTCATACTTTAACAAGTCAAAATATGTCTATGTCTCAGGAAGATCCTTCGTAATGTGATTCCTAACCGTATAAATATTCTATTTTTTCAAATCTGCCTTACCTTGTTCTTCCATATTTAAAAGTTTACCATCTTTTCTTTCTTCTACGTACAATTCAATGTTATTTGAAGAATCACTGTTTTCAAAACTGAGTTCTTTTCTTATCCTAGTAATTTGATCAACAAGTATGTTATTTCGATCAATACACAAGTATATTAAATTACACACCTTCAAAAGGCAATGTATTCTTTCATATACTAGGTATATTATATTCTCTAATTTTTTAGTTTTCCTGTTTGTACCCCGCGCAAGAATATTCTTCTATCGACCTTATACTTTCATTCCTTATGCCATCTTCCGACAAATTGCATCATTTTTTCCATGATGTTTGCATGTTTCAATAGCTTCCTTTAGTTCTCTAAGTACATATCAAGACATGATTCTTAAACAATTTTAATATGTCATAACGAAAAAAAGTCGAGTTTAATTTTATATTTTTTACATTTTATAGTCTTTAACTTCTTAAATTTGTTAAAATATTTATGCTTGTTTTAACTAAAAAATTATCTTTTTGAAACATGCAATTTTTCTATTATTTTTTTTAATTCCCCATTCTTCTCTAGAATCGATTAAAAGTCATAAATCTTATTAAATTGGAGAAAATTTTGAGATATTTATTTTATCTTGAATGGTTCATGGAATATCATTTGGCTGGTGGTGTAGCATTTATGACACGCCGGGCCATAATTTTGAAGACTAATTATTTTCTTTCTTTTTCAAAGAAACTTTATGAATTTAAATCAGAGGATTCTCATTCTTTGTTACACTGGTGTCAGTCCTGGAAGGGTTAATCAATCGAAAAAGCTTACTAAATGTTCTGACTCGCGAGCCCTGACCGTGAAAAATACATTCACATGTTGCTTCATCAAAGAATGTCTTTTTTCAATTCTTTTGTTTTTATTTTTTGCACTTTTGGATTGGACTCAGTTGTTATCATAGATTTTTCTAAGGAAAGCACTGATTTTGAGTCATGACATTTGAAAAAGGGTTTTGTAATGGAGTATATCCCCATTAAGAAGAACATAACTATATTATCTTCATACGTTTGTAAGTTTTATCAAAGATATTTTTATTAGGCATAGAAAAGGCATTTCATTACAATAACAGTAGACAATGGGTAATATCGTATCTCTGTTGAATTTCCATATTGGTTTATACTGCCTTGCCAATACCACCTAATGGTGAGGAACTCTGAATTTTTTTGAACCTAATTATTTATAGTTTAAATACGGTATATATAAAAGTTGAATCAAAATGAACGTTTACCCTTGAAATTTTTCTTGCATTCTCTATACTCAGAATTATATTTGAAGAGGCTTTTAACATAATTTTTTTCTTATAGCATTATTTGTTTATCACATTTGAAATCTTTCATTGACAGGAGGCAATAAAAGTTCGACGTAAAGGACCATTAGTTAGACACGAAACTTAATTTTCAATATGATGACAAAGTTGGTTTAATAATAATTGAATAAAATGATAAAAGATCTAGACTAGACACAAATTGTAAACCACATTACTTCTCCGAATGCTGAGCTGGCCCTATCTCTCAAAAGATTTCACATTTCATATCATCATGAATTCGTTTCAAATTTGATATGTTTTACATAAATTTTTTGATTGCTTTTGTCTCCTTTTACCTATTTTCAGTGTATGATCCTTACTATGTCCTCTTTCTTTACATTTCTCTTCGTCATTTTAGTGCATTTGTTTACCCATGTTTAAAATTGTCTATAGCATGTCATCTATCTATCTATATATATATACTTTACATATATCTACCTTCTCCCAGTTTTCATCATTCATTATGTAAATACGATGATGTTCGCATTATAGACTCCCATGAATTTTCCCTCCTTCTTTTTTCAACAGATTTAAATTTGACAAGTAGTATTTGGAAATGGTATGAAAATATTTTTTGGAACTCTTTATCTCCATTTAAACCCTAGATTATTCTATTGCGATTAATTTAGAAAATGGTTCCTTATTTGGGTTTTTAAAACAAAGAATATTTAATTATTATTTAAATTTGCGAATTATTTCTTCTTTTTTTTCGAGCATAGGAATAAGGAGATATCTCTTTTTGAAACGAAAAAGTTGTTATTATTAACCCGTTGAGTACCATCATTTAAAATTCCATTGAAATTGAAACCACACCATTAATCTTTAAAATGCTGGTGCTCAAAGGTTTATAAGTTCATTCTCTTTATTATTTTCATAACATTTTCGATACACGAAACCCATATGTATATCTGAACACCCTTTACTGATATTGGATCGCGTTGCTTCTATTTTATATTGAGCTTTCTTAGTGTGGAAATTTTTTGTACGTTCACTTTTTTGTCTTTGCTTTCTAGAATCTGGCTGGACTTATATCGATAAATGAAATAAGTAAAACGGTCTTATAAGTTAGATGGTGTGTGTACAAGTGTTAATCGCTCAATATCTTGCGTTTGAATAACATCGTCACCCAATCTAGAGTGGTATCCGGTAGATTTCTCGAAATCATTTGCTTGAATTAAATTGTTTGAAAGCTAAATGCTCGAAAAAAATTTAGCGTACATAATTTTGCACAAAATTTCTATGGAATATTGTAAATAATAAAATTTAATAAAGTATACATTTAGTTTGTTTGTAAGAAGGTTAGTTATCCAGTTAAATTTGTCAGTTTGATAGTTAGAAACTACTACTTTTCTAACAATCGTCAATTCGATCAATTAAATTCAATGAATTTACTTTTCAGCATTCGATTAGCACTGGACGATCCTATTACCTTCAACCAATAATCGTTTATATTTTATTGAACCCATTCGTCCCCATTTTTTAATTAAAAAAATTTTAGCCACACATTTTCCCCTGCTGCTCCCATGAACAAGTCAAAATATCTCTATGTCTCAGGAAGATCTTTCGTAATGTTATTCTTAACCGTATAATTATCTTTTCATCTCTAGTAGAGTAAGAGGTCGTACATATGTTTTTTTGTTTCTTTGTAGAATTTAAAAAGCCCTTTTTTACATCATACATTTTTGTAATAAAAGTGGGTATTGCAGTTTTAAGATCTGAAAGACCTGATAACACGCTCTCTTTTTAGCATTATTATTTTTGTGTATTCATTACCTAATTTTTTATAAACTTATCTTTTCCTTACATCCTTCATTTTATTTTTAATGATCATATTCTGATTAAACATGAAAATTTTTAACACATTTTTTAACAAGTACTTAAATCTGAATTATATATGTTTTTATTACAACTCAGAATGAGAAATATTCACAATTTTATTTCGTATAAATATTTCACTGGAAAAATTGTATAAACAGAACAGACCATGCAGAGTTAATCTCACTTGAGGCTCGCTCTTTATTTTTTCCAACTTAGACCCGCCCAAAAAACGGCCAATTTTAAAGCATGGATAAACGAGCCTCTTCCATACACGTGTATTGCTCTAACTCAATCTTCTCTTAGCTTAACCCAGTCGTTCTCAACGTGGGGGCATTGATGATCTTTAAACTTTTTTGAAATTCGTACATATGTGCACCAGAATTTCTAAAGTAATCCTGTTTTATATTTTTCCTTTTAACGAAATAAAATAGTTAGACAGATTTCACTTTGAACATTTCTGTTAATTTCAATTCCTTATGTGAGACTGGGTTCTTCAATCTTACCAAAAATAAGAAACGAAATTAACCAAATATGGACTCCATTTTGAAATTTGCGTTAGGAGTGAAATCAATACAAATTCACTAACAATCTGAAAAGAAGCGGATTTTTAGCTATCTCAATAATAAAATTCTTGTTTTCTAAATGGAAAATTATTCAAATGATTTTACTCTATTTTTTGTGATAAAAAAAATTAAATACAAAATATTAAGTGTCCAAAATTTAAGATAAAGCAAAATAGTTTTTCAAAGCAATAAAATTTTGAAAGAAAACTAGCCATTAGAGGCCTGCGCGGGGCTAGCCACTCGCTCGGCTTGAATGACTCTCACATTAATTGCGGGTGCGGGTTATTACTGCGGGACAGGACGGGCGTGGTTTCAATGTTAGTAATGTGAGTTAATGCGGGTTAACTTGTAAAATTGCGGGTTTTTACGAATTAATTAAAAAAAATCGTTTAATTTGTAAGATACATGCATAATAGCTCATATTTGATTGTATAAAGTTTAACATCAGTAAAGTACACACGGACACTTTTATATCATCAAAATTCCAATATTTTTTTGTAGGTGCAAAATAATGAAATGCGGTGGATTAGGCCTCCTTGTGTAACGCACTAATTTCTACATGTACACTGTACATGATTATTCATGACATTTGAAGAAGTTCCTGAGTCATAATATATGAATATTGTATATGAGCACAATAGGAAAACTCCATTTTATTATATAGGTAAATAAAGAAAACCTTTTAGTACTTTTAAGAAGTCGTTATCAAATGAAAATATTTCAGTCGTCCTATAACCACCTTCTTCAGTTCTTTGCAAGAAGTATAATTAAAGACAATTTCTTGCATACAACTGAAGAAGGTGGTTATAAGACTACTGAAATATTTTCTTTTGAACAAAGACTTCCTTAAAGGTGGTACTTAAAAGTTTTCTTAATTTACCTATATTGTATAATGTTAAAATACACTATAGTAAAGGGACAGTCTTCTTTAAATTTTATACAGGAATAAAGCTCCAACTATTTTCGATATTTAACGACTAATTGCCCACTATCTCACGCATAAAAAAAACTAGTAACGGTTACTAGAAAATACAAGTAAATTTACTGTCCATAAAATCACTCATTAATTAGTATAATTTACTATTTTTTTTCTAGTGATTTTGAAGTATTTTTACTATTAAGTTAGTAATATTTACTTGACTCTTTCAAAGTTACTTTAAGTATTTTTACTCAAAAAGTAGTTATATTTACTATATTTTTTGATCAATAAATAGTGTTTTTACTACAAAATTAGTAACATTTAAAGAATATTACCATGCTGAAATGAAATTTAGTTATCTTTTATTAATTTATTGTATATAATTATTTTCAAAAATATTAAATAAATAAAAAACCAATCATATATATCCTCAAATAAACAAAAGCTTTGGTAGTATTTTATTAATAATAAGATAGAAAATTATAGAGAAATTCAAAAATTTTTATTTATTAAAAAAGAAACATTCAAAATATTTTTATCAATATTTTCGGAGTCTGTATTTCTTTCTTCTGAGAAAATACTTTTCTTTATCATCATCTGAAAAACACCAGATTTTTCTTCTTCGAAACACAAAACACTTTTAATATTTTCTCGGAACATTGTGCTCATGCACAAAATAGCATAATATCTTTTATATCCTAAATAAAAAAAATAAATTGTTTTAATAACAAAAGTTTTTAACATCGTATACTTTTTCGCAACTCCAAATTTTTCTCCATCTCAATTTCTCTTTCAAGTTTCACGTAGAATTCATCTTTTTCTTTTTTCAGGCAAAAAATTAAAATTAGGTCAACATATTTATCGAGTCTTGTAAAAAAAATGCACACTTCCATCTGAATTGTTCATAACTTGGGGTTTTAATCTTTGAAACTCTAACAAAATCTATAATTTAAATAAAATACATATATTAAACTAAATATATTTAAATTTTACCTGTGTGTAGGACTTCAAATAAGGATATTTGATCAAAATTTCAGATATTTTCAATAATTTCATTACGTCTAAATGGAAATGTAATGTTCATTTTAAGAGTTACAATTTCTTCATTTTTTTGTTCCACTTTATAATACTCCCGTTTTAGCCATTCAGTATGAACTTCTATTGAGAGCAAATCTTCTGAATGAGGTAATTCAGGTAAGTAATAGTCCAAGCCCCATTCACGAATAGACTTTGTTGTTTTCTCTTCAGATATCGACATTGAACGCTTTCTACTTTTTACTTCTTTCACATCTTTTTCGTTGCTCTTTCTTTCGTTGCCGAATTTTAATTTTAATTTCTCTCTCCAGTATGTCTTAAAATAAAAATGAATTTCAAAGTTAAATAACCATGAATTTTACTTTAACTGATTCTTTCGGTAGCAAACTTTCTTTATATAAGTATGGATAGCTTACTTACTATATGTAAGTAACAGTGTAATTAAAGTGGCTTAATATTTTCCCATGGCATATGATAAGAAAAAAAAATCTTTAACATTAAATTCGTTTCAAAAGCATGTTCAAATTAAAAAAACTAGGAACTATTTTTTCAAATTCCAAGATATTTTTTACTTTTAAGTTTATATAAGAAATGTAAAAAAAATGTCTGTCTGTGTGTCTGTCGCTGGAAACATTTTGATTCGTTGAATTTATTTATGTTTTGTGTTTTTTTTATATGGTGTGATGAGTTTGTATTTGATGGTTTGATATATTAGCAACTAATGAGACCATATAAAAAAAACAGACAACCAATGATCCTGGAGAAACAAATACACACTACCAAGAATCCTATGTTTCGAGCGAAGCGAGAAACGACCACGAGACCGGCTAGTATATATATATATATTAATCTTTGTGTTTTTTTAGTTTCATAAAAATCCCCCTAACCTATTTTAACCTTCGACTTTTCAGTCATTATTTGGTATATTATATCTAAAAATAATCATTTGTTTTTTTAATAAAGAACTTTATTTTTAAGAAAAAAATACCAATTTATACATGTAATAAATTATTCCTTATTTCAAAAAGATATATAAAAGAAGGTTTATTAAAGTTTTATTATAAAAAAAATATGTATATATACACAGAATTTGAGAAGAAGTAAAGGAAGTTAGAGACAATGACAATAAGTCTATATTAAAGCTGCTTTTCCTGCACTTAAAACATACTTAAAGAAAGACATTTTGAGGTATGAAGATACAAATAAATATGTTGTATACAGTTAGTAATTTTATAAAATGTATGCATATATACGCAAATTGTAGGATTATCTTGTGACACCGCAAGGAAGTAATGGTTAATCCATAAATCTCTTGATGTAATCACTATACGATGAAAATACTTAACGACGGAAATACCAACGATGTATTGCATCACGATGAATTTACTATACGATGAAGTTACCACGATGACATTACCGGATACCGAAAAATTGGAGGAAGAATGAAAAGTTTGTTTGATATGACTAAAGCTGACGGTTTTTGGCTGAGATCAGAGGATAAAGCCCTTTATCACACCCAGATTGCAACAGCGGGTAGAGTAGTTTATTCAACAAGATCTGAGGCAAACATCACATCAATACATCCTTCAAAGCGCGTTAAAGTTTCGAGATTGTCTTATACTGAATCGATATCTTCGTGTGTTCCGGCTGAATCAAACTCTGGTTCTGAAAGTTCTAGTCTCACTGAAATTGAAAATGATGATGAATTTGTCCCGGATGAAAAGAATGAAACAAAGAAAAAGTATAACTCAACGAAATCCGCGGCTAAGCTTCAAACACAGCATTGTTTGTCTACCAGAAAGGCTTCAGTTCTATTTTTAGTTCTCTGAAACTTGATGGAATTGATATTGAAAGTCCGAGTCACCAGTCAGGGGTGTGGAAAAAGGTTATTAAAGAATCTGAAAGTGTTAAAGAAAAGCTTATGGAAGTTTTGAAATCGGAAGTGTTTTGTCTACATTTGGATGGGAAAAGTATTAAAAAGAAAGAGTATCAAGTGGTGTGTCTTCAAAATAACCAAAGGAGAATCAATTTTGCAATACTAACTTGCAAAAATGGTTCTTCTAAAGCTATTTTTGAAGAGTTGGTGAAACTTATGGATGATTTTGACGCTTTTATAGAGTGTTAAAATGATTATATGCGATTCAACAGCAGTGAATACCGGTCGTGAAAATGGGATTGTTGTTAGGTTTCAGAGAATGATGAACGAGAAGGGATACGACAAGCCACAATTTATTCCATGTGAACAACATGTTTTGGACTTGGTTTTGAGACATACCATGAATTCAAGCTTTGGCGGTTCGACCAAAAATCCTCACTTGAATTATTTCTTCGTTGATATAATAGTTCAAAATTATGAATTCTTGAAATCAAATTATATTTCTGATTGTCATCATTATGGAACTTCCAAAAATACTGGCTGGAGGGATGATTTCAAGTTTTTGTTCGAACTCTGCGAGGCATTCAATTTCCATAAAGAAGCTTGCAAATGGCCCAAAATAAGCTGAAAAAAATGGCCATCTCTCCACAACACCCGATGGAATTCACGAGGCTTGTATGCCATGGCTTATTTTTTACTCCGTGGAAAGAGAGAAGAGCTCGAAAAAATTTGTTGTTTTATTTCATTTCTTGGTGTGACTTTTGGTTTTCTGACAAAAAATTTGAAGTTTCGACTTATGGTAAACTAAAACAAGCTATAGTTGAACAAAATTGTACGAAGATTGTACGAACAAACATCTTTGCCCAACGTGGAGTTAAAAAATGGAAGAAATAGTGAAAAACTCACGCTCTGATAAATATCTAACATCCAAATTTTTAGCTACTAATGCTTTTTAGCTTTTCATACGTTTTTAATATAGTTTTGAATCAATAAATTCGAATTTTTGTTTATATTTTTGTATACCTTTAGTTATTTGTTAGTGACTCTAGTATTTAATTAGTTTTTTACCCGTGCGCGCCAGGTTTTTTGAACATTTTACGCTAAAATTGGCATTTTTTAGTTTCTAACAAAATTATTCATCGGAAAACACTACACGGTTTTCAAGTTAAAAAAAGTTATATCCCTAGTACTCATGCTTATCGCGTTTCGCTGTTGATATATTTCATATTTTCACCTTCAATAAATTGAATTTCACATCATTCGTGACGTATCTTGTTTTCTACTTGCATTCAAGTAATTGCATATTTGTAGTCGTGAACTTTTTATGCTTCTCTGACGCAAAATTAAATATCTCTTCAATATTATATTTTTTAAAGTCTATCTTTTTTTTACCTTTTCCTGCTTATTCATAAAAAGCATGGGGGTATGATAAATTTCATTAACTAGTCCATCTTCCTTTGTTTTAGCACAGCTTACAATGTTCTCCATTATTGCTTTATGGCCGAACGGGATTTCCATGTGAAATATTTTGCAGGGCAGATTGCGTCCGGATTTGAATTGAGACAATCTGCAGGTAGTCCAAATCTATCTAGCCTCTGGCTAAGTTTTTTTTCTATAAATGAGAGTTTAGAAGATCTGTTGATAATAAAGCAAATGCCAAATTCTTAACTTTACTGTCTACTACAATGCTGATATCTAAGGAATGAATGTTCCTACATTTGGCTCTCGACCACATTTTCAAGAATCACTGCAATAAGAGATCTGCTTTGCTAGTCACCATGTATATTAAACAGAGCTTTCTAATGTCCTTTATGTAAAAAATATTTTTATCACAGTTTCTTGGTGTCAAGAGTAGAGTGCTATGTCAGAGCCAGAGCTACCTGCAAGTTTTAAGCGTGATTGCACCTATAGTTTTTATAGTCACAAAAATTTTTATGAAAAATATTTTATTTTTAATCTCAAACACGTGAGTGAAAACATTAAAAATACGAAATTACTCAGTTTGGCGCAAATCGTTTTTGGCTCAGGTTTGAGAAATTAACCAATCAACTGATTAGCCAACAAACTTAAGATCCTAATAAAATAAACAACTAAATAAATAAACCTGAGACTTAAGAATGAAAGCAAAGTAAAAAGAGAAAAACAAACTAGTATAGAAATTTCTTTGAATTTCAATAGGTCGTTGTCCTTACTCAAATTTACAACTAAAAGTACTCAAAGACCATGTAAAGTTCGTTTTTAAAGCATTAATTTAAAAAAAGGCGCCAAAAAGAGTCTGCCAAAAAAAAATTTGCGTCAAAAAAGGTCTACGCCAAAAATCTTTGGGAAAAAAATTCGGAGCCAAAACTGCCGCACCAAATTGTCGTAGACCCTTAAAAATAGCGTGGCATATTTTATCTTATGAATCTACTGCCCTATATTCAAATTACTGCTTTATTCAAATTTTCTCTTTTTTGTATGCAGAATGGTGCCACTTTATCTCTATTTTCCACTATCTACTTCGCCGTGTCATTCATTTTTTGCATCATCGTCATTGCGTGTCTCTTTTTCTTCATTAACCGAAAGTTTAAGACGAAAGAAAAGTTGTTGAATAGCAATGAGGTAAGCTCTTTCAAATATTCCTTAGCATTATTCTTCTTTGATCAAATTTCTTGCTTAGTTCGATTTTTTTTATATTTTATAATTCAATCCAAATTAAAACTCTTATAAAAAATTTTTGTTGTTGTTTTTGACAAGTTCTTAATCTTCAGAGATGACGTTAAAGAATGAAATTTATAAAGTATAATATATATACTCTTCTTCAATGTTTGTCTTCCCAAAATTCTAGGAAAAAAATTATTATTAGTTCCCGGTATCCCAGGAATCAATTATCTTTTAATCTTGCTTGTATTTAATAGTACATATTGGTTATCTTACTCTCCCCCACTAAATTTTTTTATTTTTATAATGTATATTCCACATTTACTTGTGTTAGAGGCAGCCCCGTCCATCTCTAGACGTCAATGCAATGGCGGAAGGGAGGGGGGATGATTTTAATGAGCCGGGACTATAGGGAAGTGTATCTATTTATATATTTCAATGGAGTTTCAAGGGCCAAAATAAATCCCAGGGGGCACACCCCCTTCTCTCATCTGCCCCCTTATCGAGGGGCCTGGTTAAAGAAAAAATAAACTACCTGAAGGTGTTTATGCTTTTTTCACTTTGTTGTTGTCTTTAGTTTATGGGCTCTATAAATCCCCTAATCCTAACCGCTCAAATACCAATTTTTGCATAACTACTGAACAAGTTGAGTTCAACAAATCAAAATCTTAATCTCTTTGAAGAATGTTTTCATAACTCTATTTGTTTTGGAATAGAAGAAGTATTCAGCTTCTTCTAATCAGATTGGATCTCCGAACAAAACCAAGATTTGTCGAAAGTCAAATAGAAGTTTTTTATTAAGGTAACACTTTTTGCAATTTTATTTTCTGTCCTTTTTAAAATATTTCGAATGACGAAAATCTCTCATGGTTGTTTACATCAGGGATCGGTTTTGTTTATAAGTTTTCGATATACACTCCTATTTTTAAATTAGTTCTATGCTTAACAACAGATCATGGTGTTAAAATTAATTCGCCTCCTTACCACTCCAATTGTTAACAGGGACGTATTGAAAATGCGTTCCTACTTTGAAGATTCTCTAATATAAGTGTAGATTCCTTTTGAAATTTATTTCATTTTGCGGCAAATTATATATTCACGATCGAAAGAAAAGGGTGGTAATGAGAAGGGTTATCAAACACAAAAATGAAATGTAACTGCATTATTTATAATTAAATTTTTTTTTAATTATTTCTAAAAATAAAATTACATTAGTTTGCCTAGATTTTGGAAATAAAATTAATTTCGGTTATAACGAGTTTCAAAAGCATATACTCATCCTATATGAGATTAATGGTATATTGTGATGTTATAAGATTTGCACGCGTAATGCGTTTGCCAGCTAGTGTTGGCACTTCATTATCAAAAGATTGCCGACCCGTGGACATCATTATCAGCTTTTTACTTTTTAACTTTCAGTATAACACGCTAACACTATCTTTTTGTCCTGCGTAGTACCATTCCAGTGACGTCCTATCATCCTCACTCATTTAGCGCTAACGTAAATGTTTTTTATATACATGGAAAGAAATTTATTGCTAACAAATAAAGAAACAAAATAATGAGAGAGGTTTTAATTTAGAACAATTTTATCCTTTATGCAGATTGAACAAATGGAAGAAACACAGAAAGGCGAACTTCATCGAGATGTTTACACCATCAAATGGTGAAAAGGGAGAAAATGGTATAGAAAAAAAATTAAAATGCTTATTTAGCATAGAGTTTTCTATAAAGAAGCGTTTCTTTGAAAATATGTCGTTTAAGGGGGCATTTCTTTGAAAAAATTACATTTCTAAGGGGGTATTGACTAAGAAAAACTTTAGAAACACTGTTGTATCGTATGTGTATGCCTTTGAATCCTTTTCACATGTTTTGTTTAAGTGGGCATGCGTTGTTAGTAGAAAAGGCATTACAATAAGTTTTCCTGGTAGATTTCATAACCTCTAATTCTCATATACTAGTCTAGACATTTTGAGTCTGGGAAAATATTACAAAAAGATAACGTGCTATATCATTTTACTGTTGTTTTACTTGTTTATCCGCAAATGTGTGTAAACAGTTAAGCGCATAGTTTGTTATTTTTAGGCAATGAATCTATAACAGAAAAATAGATGTGTGTGCGTGTGTTTACATTTAATTATAATGGAAACTGAAAGTAAACATTTATCAAAAACGATTTTCAACTTTACTACAAATAATATTAATATAGTTACGGTCCTTTCATGTAAAGAAGCGAGTAATAGTGTTCAGTTTTTCACTTCTCAATCACAAGGTCCGTAATGTTGCAATCTGTGCATCGATAAAAAGCCAATTGCATAGGAAAGACGTTTATCGATGCACGGATAGTCTAACATTACCCATATATTTGAATAACAAAATTCAAGCTTCTTTATTCAAAGTTCGATACTTCATGTATAATTTTTTGCGTATCTGTGAAAGCACTCCTCTCTTCAGTTAGCTTTATAATTAAAACTTTTTTGTCTTATAAAAGAAATCCGTTTTGGATATGCAGTAAAACCGCTAGTAAGTAGTGAAGACCTTTAAAGTCTAAACAGGGGGTGCTTCTTCAAAGATAAGCGAACATCGCTAAATATAATGAACACTTTTATTGTAACTCTAGGCCTAGGGTGTTGAATATAAAGAAGTTTTCTTTTAATGATCTTAATTTTTAAAATGCTGCCTTTTTACGAAAAAATAAGATATGTAAATTTAGAAGGAAAAAAACTTGACGTTTTCAAGTAGCTCAAAGCTTTTTTTACCTGGGCCGTGAGTAGGTTGGTTAGATGCTCGATTCGATAACTCAAGGTCTTGGGTTCGATTCCGCAATAAACCTGCTTTCCGCATCATAGATCGATACAAGCGGCGCAATTGTGCCTTCTCGATGAAAACACCCCGCGGTACCTTTACCTTTTAATATTTAATACAAGTTATTTTAACAATTTTTATCAATTGTTATTTTTTAAGATTTAAATAATTTTTGTTCATAAAATTTAAATAATTACACCAAAAACAAGATCACTAACAAAAATTTATTTAATCAAGTCTACAAGCTCATCTTTACTTGGTTCAAAGCTACCTTCTAACTCTAACAGAATGGCTCTTGGATTATTTCTTCTTTATATTTTGTTCTTCATTATCATCTTGATCTTAAAAAACTATTCCCTATTCTTCTTTTTCAAAGTATAACGAAAATTTTGCAATTTTGGCAGAAAGCTCGCATTCCGACAAAAGACTTTCAAAACTGCCAAACTAAATTAGAAAGACTTTAACACAACAACAAAATGAAAAAGCCTTTATGGAAATTTTAGATGATCTTTTTGATTTGAGTCATGCAAATGCAATGAATTTGATAAATTTTGTAGATAAAGAGTTTGTAAGACTTCAGTTCAATGATAGGAATTGACAAATAATTATGTATTAAAGAAAGGAAAAAACTCGGAAATTTACACAAAATAAAATTAGAAAAAGTAAAATGAAAAGAGAACTTGAAAGATACAACAACGAAACTTTATTTGAAGCGATGCTCTTTCGTCAAATAAAAGTGATAAACAGAGTGAACAAACATTCAAAAATAAAAAGATTGTTGTTTTGAGCTTCAAAACAAAAACGAGACAGAAGAGGTTTATCAGTTACATCAGATTTAGCATTAGCTTTGGACAGTCGAAAATATCAGATAGAAAAGCAACATCTATAGTGGCTGAAGCATTAGTTAGTTGTGGAGAAAATCTCCGAAACATAGTAATCAATCGTTCAAAAATCAGAAGGAAAAGAATTCTTCATCGCGCTTCTTGATTTAAAAATTTGAAAATAGACTTTTCTACTCAGGTTCCTTTAGTGGTACATTGGGATAGTAAGTTTTTAGCTGATTTGTCAGACAAAGAAGATCATGATAGAATTCCAGTTCTTGTTTCTGGGAATGGCATTTTGATATTTACTTACTGTCTCTAAAATAGAGTCAGGAATAAGAAAAAATCCGACAAAGGCCATAATTGAGGTAATTTAAGACTGCAAACTTGAAGAAAATTTCAAAGCTATGTGTTTTGATACAACAAGTTTCAATACAAGGCTTTATAATGGTGCTTGCATATTAGTTGAAAAAGACTTTGTAGTAGGGAGTCCACCCCATCTGTTTTTTTCCATTCCTTAGGGAACGAGGACCTCGGAAAATTATAAAATTACCCAGGGATATCCTCGGGGTAAACACAGCAAAGCCATACGTGCCATTTATTTGTCATTAACAAATTAATTTTCGTCTGTTTTTTTGTTTTTTGAATATTAATCTGATTGTTTCGGTCTATTGGGTTAAAGATGAAAAAATTTTATATCATTTTTATAATAATATTTTAGAAATAGTAAAGCAAAAAGCGTTTCATCATTTAATCTATTTCTTATTTTTGATTTGAAGTAGCCCATCGAAGAAAAAACTCTTTCTGGTGTAGAAGAGGTTGGTTTTATTGCTTCGAGAGCATTCAGCTCCAATTTCTCTGAACTTTTTTTAAACTCTTTAAAAAGGATGAATTATTTCCTGGTTGAACTAAATGTTGCTTCATCTTGTGGTATAAAATTTGTTTCTTCATTATATTCCCTCATAATTTCATCCAGTTCTTCTTTTAGTGAAATCTTTTTTTCCCCTACTTTTTCATTTTCTTCAATCTCATCGTATTTATTTTCTTCGCAATTTCCTTCGCATAAAGTCTTTCAAAAGTTTTTACAGCAGTCTTCAATATAACCTTTTCATCTATAACTTCAACATATTCATCAATTTTTTCATTCAAAAAAGTTGGAGAAGAGAGAAAACTAACTAATTGTAAAAAAAATTTTTTTATTTTTCTTCAAACGAGAGCTAACTGCTTCCCTTTAGAACTAAAAAAATTGTCAAGTTTATTCAATTTGTCGGAAACAAAAAACAATACTTTATTTAAATCGATTATACTAGTAGATATATATATATACTAGTAGATTCTAAAGTAGATATTAAACCATCTATGATAAACATTTCAACCTTGTTTAAAACAAAATCTTCATTTTCTAAAAGTATCATTTTAATTTCTGAATATCTAATCATCTTTCCAGCATATCAAAAAAAGAATTCCATCTTATTTTTACATCTATAATAAGCTTCTTTTCCTTACTGTGATTTTTGGCAACAATCACCATTAATCTATCATTTTTAGTTAGTGACCTACGGGAATAATTTACGATTTTTCGAACTTGGTTAACAGCATTTTGCGCTTCTTTTCTTGAGAACTCATCAAAATCACATTCTAAATCTAAGCGATCACTATTCGTTCTATCAAAACTAGATGGTATGCTTGTCTTTAGACACAACTAGATGCAAAGCATGAGCATAACAAGTGATGTGTTCATTTTCAGATAATTTCCCAAGTTAGAAAGCAAGATCAAGAGAAAAATCTTGTAAGATATTTTCGATTTTAAAGAGTATCGCCTGGGCATTTGTGCTGTCATCTATCCTGAAAACAGCAAAAAGATTTCTCAAAATGAACATTAACTTTCAGGTATCTTCTGTTACCACAACCTGTTGCTTCATCTAGGCTAGGGTTTCTCAACTAGGGTCCACACTCCACACGGACCCTAGGGGTCCATATAATAATTCAGAGGGTCCACAGGCAAAATATTATAAATTAGGGATCCACAATGATATTTTGGTGGTCCATGAAGAAAACCATCTCAACGGTTTTTTATATAAAAAGTTGGCAATAGACTTGACATCGTAAAAAGAGGTGCTTTACGACTAGCATTAACTTCAATGCAACCAGATATAAAGAAACTCGTTGAGCAGCATCAACCACAGGGATCTCATTAAATGTCTTTCTTTTTTTATTATAAAAATTGTTGCATTAGAGATGCTTTTATTTTAATATGAATTCTAAGTATATACTATTTTCTTTATCATAACCTCAAAAATTTTATTAGTGAAAAATATTAAAATAAATATTTTTTGTCTAGTTTTTATGAAGGGGTTCACCAAGAAAAAAAAAGAAGTGAAAAGGGGTCAATGAGTAAAAAAAGCTTGAGAAACAGGGATCTAAGCTAAGTAGAAAATGTTTTTTATCAACTTTCAATTTTTGAAAATTTTTCTTCATTTGCTTCAAAAGCTTTTCTTAAAGTTTCACTTCTAGAAATCAAAGAAAATGTTAAATCATCTTTAGCTACTAGTTTTGAAATTATAGAATTTATTGATTCTTTTTTTGCTTTCAACATATAAGTGTCCATAAATGCGGGCCTTTTACTTGTTCCAACTTTATCAATATTTTCATTGGATCTTTTTACTTGTATTTCATATTTGTGTGACCTTATTTTTTTATGAACAATGTTAACATTTGCCTCTTTCGTCTATTTTTCTGAACAAATAATGAGCCCAAACAAAAAATTTTCTTTCAGTACTAATATCTTTGAATTATCTTATTAATCTAAAAAAATGAAAATTATTACTACAATAAATTTGAGAAAATGAAATTTAACACAAATTAGATACTTTTGTTTTTACTTGTTTTAGATCTAAAAAAATTATAAATTCTTTGTTTTAAATACAATTATTCAAATTAGACTTTTTAATTTTTGAAGAAGAAGAAAAGTTTACTAAAATTAAAAAGAATAAAATCATATTACAAAATTATAATCAACATAAAAATTTTAACATAAAAAATAGTATAAAATATAAATATAATTTTAGCTTAATAAAAAGGTAATTTATGTTTATGACAGTAAAAAATTTATTTATCAGATTTAAGTTTTTTTTCGAAAAGATTTTTTTGTTTTTTTCGTATAATATAAAATCTATATAATTTTTCTAAGGTTAAATATTGAAAAAAAAATTAAAAATGGTTTTTTGTTTGAAATTAATATTTTTTCCTCGGGTTACAAGGAAATTTTACCCCGGGGTACGGGGTAAGATATTTTTCATTTTAGCCCAGGGTCCTCGGGGTGGAATTCCTAGTAACGAACTGTTATGGTTTGTATGTAGGCATCATATAATGGAACTGATTTTAGTGTAGTTTTCCAGTCTTGTCTTAGTTAGTCAAACATCATCGAATATTGTTTCATTGTTCAAGCGTTTTCAAGAATTTTGGAAATTTATTGACACTAGTAAATTTGAATGTGGAATTCAAGATGAAAATGTAAAACCATACATTCAAAAGGTTCCTAAAGACTTAATAAATTTTGCAAAAGCATGCTTGAAAAAATATCAACCAAGAGATGATTATAGAGAGTTTTTATTAATTATTCTATTTTTGGAAAGCAATGAAGAACATAAAATACCTTTCAAAAAGCCAGGACCAATGCATCATGCTCGTTGAATTTCCAAAATAAGATATTCTTTTAAAATCTGGATATTTAGTGCACAGTTTAAAAACTTGCATGTTTTGAAGAAAATACCTTACGCCAGCCAAGTTTGTATTTTTGTTGTGCGTGTTTATGTGAATGCGTGGTTTACTGCGCCTTCAGCGTCCAACGCTCCTTTAAATGATTTTCAGTTGCATTGAATATAAGAGTATTAATTCATCAATTTCAAAATGCCCCTCAGAAAAGTTAGCTAGACACTTATGGCATATTTCTGAGCCACATTGTGCCGTAAGCTTTATTTGATGAAAATGCTGATTTTGAAACAAAGAGAAAAATGATATCAACAATAAAAGAAAAACCTAACTATTCAAAGGACAAAAGAGTAAGAGTTTACCTTAGTTCTTTTCAACAGAAAAAAACTAGAAGTCTCTGTTTCGCAAATCTTTGGAATTGTTTATACGGATGAATTTATCGACTTCTTTCTTGGAAATCTATCCAGAACTTTGGAAAGAACAACCAGATTACCAAAATTCGATGAAAACGATACATTCTATAAAAGTAATAAATGCTTTAATTCAAAAATTTAATTAGTTTTCCAATGTGGTCCATGCATGTGGTCCACGAAAAGTAATTAGTCTTCCTCTATTGAAAATTAGAAAAGTTATTTCATGAGCTTCAATTGAATGCAAGTTCTTCCGGTAACTGTGTAACAAGCATTAGGATCAAGAAAGACATTGGGCGCAAACTATGTTTATAACTAAAATATATTTGTTTTAAAAGAAAATGAAGGGTTATTCTTACTTACTTAAAAGTTATTTTTAATTTTCAAATACAAACACCAACATTTTTTGTGATGAACTCTGTATTTCTATTGTTTTATTTTGGATTTAATTAAATATCTTTAAAAAATTTTTTATTTATTCTTGGAAAATCTTTGTCAATTTTATGGTCCATATATGAAAAACGATTAGCCACAGTGATGTAATAGAATCCTATCTATTAAAATTTAGGAGTAGGAGTTGAATTTTTGAGTATTTAGAGTCGGAGTCCAGTTTTTCTAGGTACTTGAACTCGGCGCCGGATATTTTTCCTTCTAAACACCAAACAAATTAGTAAGCATTACATTTCACTACAACTCACTACTAACCCTAATTCGTAAACTTTTCTATAAAAAAAAGCTGAATTTCACTTCATATTAGTTATGAATACCATTCTACTCTACAATCTTTTTATGAAATACCAGAGTGTCATCAACGAATCAAGTTTGTAAGATGATCTCTTGACAATACTAATAACACCAAGTAAAGGATCAAGAAAGCTCAGCACTAGTGAAAACTATTCTACTCGTTTCGCATTTGATATTGAGGTCAATTATTATAAATCCAATTAGAGAATAATGCCATTTCTTTGTACAAATTACTAATAAAGTCTCTTATACTACAAAAATATCGAATGAATTTTACTAGAAAAGAAAACTAAAGTTCCTTTACAAGCGTAGACTTATCTAATGAGTATTTCTATATTGTAAATCAAAAAATTCCTAGTGATATTAAAAATGGTGACTGGGATTTTCGCCACACGATTTTTGCATTTATTTAATAAAAATACACAAGATATGCTACACGATGCAAATTATTGCGCCAGCTATGCCACTTTTCTTAACATTCTGGCTTTTAGTTATAAGACCAATTTTCTGCATCATTAGTTGATTCAAATACACAACTATCACAACGAATGTTGTACCTTGCCATTTGCATCGAGGATCTCTTACTCCTAAATACGCACATTTTTTCTTTACCCTGTCAAATAAGAGAACCTAATTTTATGTGTGCATGATGTGTAAATATTCAAAATCTTTGTAAACATTGTGTGTGCTATTTGCATATCGCTAATTCGCGTCTTTTTTTGTATTTATCTCTATCTCTGAGTTATAATAAAATAACACAGCCCTTTGATTTATACCTCAAAATAATTTTAGTTTGTAGTATATTTTATAACCTCTCTACCCTACTGTTCTGGAAGATCAAGAAACATTTTTTTGTTTGAATTTCGTTTCCATAAACTTTATTTTATTATTTTGCATGCAGATAATTTAAATCAAGTAATCTTTTTAAATCTAATATTTTTTTTATCAATTTGAATTAAAAATATGGTTTTCAGTAGGTATTATAAAACTGTACATGAAATAAATATCATACTTACTATTGTATTCGTTAAAGTATCTCTATTTAGACCTGTTAATGGTCCGAAGAGAGTTAAAAATAGGATTGCCCAGATGGAGATTTTAAAAGGATTGGAGTTGAGTCGGTGTCTAATAAAATTTAGGAATTTGATTCGGAGTCGTTTTTTTAAGTATTAGAAAATAATTTTTTTTAAATATTTTAAATAAAGAAAAAAATACATTTTTTTGTAAGCGCATATGGGGTGTCCCTTCTTTAGAAAAAGTCAGAAGCGAAGAGGGGGTGTTTAATTTATTTAGTTTTTAGGCATTTGCAACACTCGAAGTCTGAGTCGGAATTGGATTTTTGTTATTACTAGGATTCGGAATCGGAGTCGCATATATTTCCTCCGACTCCCAAGCCCTGTTTGAAACAGGTACTAATGGTTTACTTCGACATGGCCGTCTTTTGCAAAGGTCTGATTCAGTCTAGTTTAATAAATATTACTCTGGTATTATACTTAACGGTCAAGTTCGGTTAAGGTCCTGAGATAAAAAAGATGGATTTTATCAGACTAAGACAGGTATGTATATTCGCTTTATCTCAACATTTTAAAATCATTTTGATAAAAATAATCAAATTTTATTTGGAAGTATGCACGATATATGAACTTAGCGTACAAAGAGGGATGGATGTACAATTTATTTGTATATATCATTGAAAAATGCAATACATATATTACATACGAAATAAGGTGATACTGGTTATTACAGTTTGTCGTCCTATTTTTGATGTCTATTAACCTGCATAATCGAGTTTTTAGAGTGTTATTGGTCATTTTAAATCCCGATCAATATAACCCCCTCTTAGGCGAGACTTGTGCTAGCTAGACCACTCAGTATAACTTGTAATTATGTTTGACGTTTCTTTATTTTCAACTTAATTTGTGATGGACATTAACCAGAACCTCAATTATAAAAAAAATTAAAGCACAAAAAGTGTTTATAATAAGACGTGCTTGCGGGCAGTTTCATGACCCGTTGTAACTTTTTTTCTTTTCCTAGCTTTACAATATTGGAAAAATCATGGTTAAAATTTCCAGGTTTTAAACGTTTTGTTTATTCCAGCGACCAGCGTTCCCTGTGAAAAATAACATTTTCAGAATTGCTGCTTTCTCGATTACTAAATATTTAAGTTTATAAATTGCTTGTTTGTTATTTCTTTGATGTGTAAATAAATTGAATCTCTTCTGTGATTCGATCCTATCTAGTTCGTAGATAATATAGTCCGATTCAGTTTTGTTCAAACTATGTAGTGTCTTGTCCAGTCCTGTTTTTGGATATTATAAGGACCGATCTGACTCGTCTACTATTTCTATGATGATTTTTCGTCATATTAATAACGCACATTTATGGAAAGAAATATATAATACATATAACATTTTCCCAAAATCTAAGAGTATCAACATATGGAGACATTTCAAAAAGAACTCACTATGGTGCGCGTTTTTTAAAAACGCATAAATATTGACAAATTTTTCATATTATAATTTTTATCAAGTGCTGAGTGTAAAATAGAAAATTAGATCCCTTTTCCTTAGATTCTAGATAAGCGATTCTTAACAAAGGGGTGCACGCACCCCCACGCGATGCGAGACAACATAACAGGGGGTGCGAGAAACGACCAAATAATCGACAACATATGTAGTAGTAGTGGTAGTAGACAAACTCACTTATTTCTTATTCTTTTTGACCCAAATAAGACCAAACATCCACAAAAATGCAAAATCTCACCAGTCGCTTATTTCCCATTAAGATATTGAATGTACAATGTATGCTCTAAAAAATAAATGTTTATTTGATGATACCTTTTTATATTTTTTATTTTAAAATTTTATGACCGATTTTTCCATATCAATCTCAATGGCAGCGCCCCAAAGTTGCAGTTATTTAATAGATGCGCCCTAGGGTAAAAAAGTTTGAGAAGCACTGTTCTAGCTGTTGGATTGATCTCCACATAGGTTTGTGTAATACGCGTGAATAAATAGCTGGTCATCAGCTTTACTACGTTAATATATTTAATAGCTTGTGGTCACAATTTTCATTTAATTTCTATCGTGATACCTTATACCTACATCGTCCTTATTTTCTATATCAACACTTTTTGTTTGTAAGTTCTTTCAACCATCAATGCATACCATGTCCAAATTAACAAGGGGAAAAAGAACTTTAAAGAAATTCTAAGGACACGTTTTTATACAATTTTTCGGATATCGTTTTTACCTACTCTAAAGAGAAGATATCTTCGCATCTGTAAAACGTTAATAAAAATCTTACACACTCGCGTATGGGCAGCCTCCCTTCTCACTTTAGAAATAGGTACCCTCCCTACCCATCTTTCTTTAGATAAATAATAGATAAGGCGAAGTCGGTGGGTTTCATTCACATGTAATAAAAACAAAGAATATTAAAATAAACTCGACTTTTCAAAACCTTTTATTGGTCGAAAATTTGAACTTCCAATAAAAAGTTTTGAAAAGTCGAGTTTATTTTAATATTCTTTGTTTTTATTGCATGTGAATTTCTTTAGATAGTTATGTGTGTTCCCAGCTCCCCTCCTGGTATGAAGTATAGTGACGAAATATAATGAAAATTGTGACTTCTTGAAATTAAACCGGAGTAAGGCTGTTTATATAAATTGCATTTTAATTACATATCTGCATTTGTCGTCAAACCAAGTTATCAATTAGACGTAAAAATTGAGAAAATTTTTGTCTGTATGCGATCTGTAAAATTAATTAACGAACATTTTCAGCAGTTGATCAAAAATTTGATATGTAAATTTAGTTTTTTATCAGTTTTATAATATTTAATATTCAAAGTTTATACAGCACTTTGTTCTCTTCAATTCGACTTTAATTTTCCTGATGATTTTTATAAATAGATCACTGTATGCTCTCTTTTTTATCATCACTGTTTAACTCTTTGAATGAAATCTAATCAATTTTATTTACAATTTTAAATCCAAAGAACGAATTTAATTTAGGCTATTTAATCTATTTCACCTCTTTATTCCCCTTACATGTTATGGTAATGTTGTGATACCACTAGCTTGATATATGAATATCTATTCCGATACCATCAGATCATTTGAGAGTCCTTGATCCCGACAACCACAGAATAATTCTTGGCTTTTGTCTTCGATTTTTCGTTAGCAGGATGATGAGTGAAGTAGTTTGGGTATTTAATTTTAATCCTGACTCGATTTATGCATGTTTAGTAAAAAGGAAGACTTGGAATTGATGGACGTTTCAACGGGACATTTGGTTTTGGTAAGCAAATATTTGTATGAATCGAAAGATGAATGCTTTTTTGATTTTTTTACTGATAGACTTATATGGAAAGACACTTGAACTCGCCCGATCTCATTAAAAACGAGTGGCAAGAGCTTGAAGTTTATGGTAGGGAAGTGCTTGAACAAGAATCGATAGAGACTGCCAAACAAAATGAACATCTCAATCGCAATGCCAACAATATTCCATTTGATTCAAATAGAGTCGTTCTCACCTATCCTCAACCAAAGTGACACTTTACATACGCATATTTTTCCTGCTCTTCAAACCTTTTGTATTTTTCTACTATAATTCTACTCACAGATCAATTGCTTAAAATTCTTTATTTAAGAGTTTAAGTCTTTAAAATCCAAAATAAGAAATGAAAAAATATTAAGCCTTTCTAAAGTAAACGCAATGAATATGCTTTTAGAGAATAGTGAATAGGAGATTAAAAAGAAAAGTTTATTAAAAGAGTTTATATAGAACATAATACACCTCGACTATCAAAAATTCGGCATCATTGGGACTTGGAGGGTGTGGGATTAAGAGTTTTGCCGGATTGATATGTATTGGCTTCACATACACCAAACAAGCTAATCATCATATCTTGAATTAAACATTTTTATTTGACCTGTAAACTTTTTTTATAAACTTTCATTTGATTTATTAATTTTATTAATAATTAATAAGCTTTTATTAATGCTCTTTAATACAAATCTTCTGCTTTATACTAGATATCGTCTGATTATTCTGATCGTTAACAGTTAATAGAATCGAATAAGAGTTATTTAACCGGTTAACGGCCATAGTCGGCTTTACAAAAATAAAATCGTCTGCATTTATCAATGCTCTTTAATACAAATCTTCTGCTTTATACTAGATATCGTCTGATTATCCTGGTCATTAATGGGTTAATAAAACCTTAAATTTGACATTACTACTACAAGCAAAAATAAAGTAAAAACAGTCTTAATTGAGTTTTCTAGAGAGGAAGAAAAGAATCTAGTGACATGGCATTTTTTTTAACAAAATTGTTAGAATTTTGCTGAAATATTTTTTCTAAGCTTTTTTTTAATTTAACAAGTTTTTGATAACAAAGTAATTGCCGATTAGTCATAGATAAAACTAATCGAAGACCAAAAAAGTTGTGAGGAAAATTTTTTTAAAAATATGCTCTAGTCTTATATAAATAATTATTTCGCATAAGAACTACAACATATTTTTAAAATTCATGCATACTATTTTTGTGGAGTAAAGTTATACCTTTTATATCTTCACTAAAGTGAGAGTGGAGTTGAAAGTTCTTAAGGTGTGATGGAGCCGGAGTGAGTTCAATAAAAATATTTGCCTCCGCATCCTGATCAAGCTTGACTAAAAATAACCTTGCCCAAATATTGTAAGAAAATTATTTCGTTTTTTCAATAAGTTCGCTATAAATAGATTTTTTAATGATCTCATTAAGCGGTATTCTTCTAAGTTTTGTTTTTTAGCGATTTTGTTATCAATGACTATAATGCCATTTTGAAAAATGTATTTTGACAAATTTAAATTTTTTCATATTGCAAAAACATTGTGAATGAATGACAAGAGTATTACTTTTTATCAAACTTTTTTATTTCTTGGCACACTTAAAGTTGTGCAAAGTTTAAATGGATCCTTACTACTATTCAATATATGATACCTTCAATATTCATTTATTTAACAACAGTCTTGATTCTCTCATGACAATAAAAACTTAAATTTTTAATATACATTTAAAAAAATTGTGCGATATAAATCCTAAAGATTCTTCATAATACAAAAAGATTACACACTATACTTTACTTGGCAATAGCAACACTTATATTGTAATAGTTTGAATAAATTATTATTCAAATAAAATGATCAGTTTTTGTTTTAATGTGTTGTTAATATGAAGCCTGTATTATATTAATAGAAATAAAAAGAATAGCGAGTGTCTTATAAGTATCAAAAATTTGAGTCTGATTTGAGAATTTTATGCGGCACACCTTTTAAGAAACACTGCTTTAGAGTGTTACTCGTATTTACAAGCAACATTTGCTCATATCACCCTACGAATCTTAAATACAACTCTTCTTTCATAAAATGAAACTAATTGTGATTGAACTATACACTGATATCCCCAAAAATTGGCAATGGAAGAGGAGGGGGGTTTAGTACTTCAACTTGATAAAGACTCATCCAGTCAAAAATTCCTTTTATTTAAATAAATTAGTTTGGAACTTTACTCTTTTTGTATAAAAATAAAGATAATAGATTTTTTGATAAATTTAAAAGTATGATGTCTTGTTTTTGTGAAAAAAAATTATCTAAATTTTAACATGGGTCGAAACCCACTCTCTTTTTTGTGTTAAGGTAGAGAATTAATGAAAACTCCGTACTTTCAATTTCCTTTTTCCTCCTGATATAAGAACCATTTCGGATTAATCACGGATGTGTGCCCCCCCCCCCCCCCTCTCCTTCTCAGTATATATTATTCGATTTCGCATTTTCGAACTGTTTTATCAGTATCTATCAAATTAAGTTCTTGGTCAAAATCTCTGAAAGCCAAAAAGGCCGAAACCCAAGCCTAAGTAATGCCCTTTTGACATTCTTAATCACTGATCAATCTCCTCCCGTAGGGCTTAGAAGAAATTGTGTGCAATTAAAAATTTAGAGAAGTGTAATTTTAAGGTTCAGGGACAAAAAAGGCCTTGAGGCCGAATTGATCTAATTCCAACAGCCCAGACTGTTGCATTCCATAAATCATTTCTCTCATTTTATGATGAGATGTTCATCTCCTCAGTAATAGACAAAATAAAAATTCCTCATCTGTATTTATTCAATGAAATATTCCTCCAACCCTACTTAATAAAAAATTAAGTGTACTATTTTGGTTAGTAAGTTGCACTCACTGACAAAAAGATTTTCATATAAAACGGGATAAAGCAGCGTTTTTATTTTCATGTATATAAGAAATAGTTCCAATTAAATATTTTTTTTGAGTTTAGATCTAATAGTTTAATTGTGTATTAAGTATTTTAAGTATTGATTTTAAAAAAACTAATATAAATAATATATCAACATAAAATAATCCTGCTTAAAACATCGGAAACTAAAATTCATAATTTTGAAATACTAGCTACCTACTTAAAAGTTTTTCCTACATTTTGGCTATTATAATTTTTGGGCATTTTAATTTTCGGCCGATTTGGTTTTGGACGTTTTATCTTTCGGTTGTTTTGACGAAGCACCATTTGCACCTCTTCATTTAATTGTGGTAGATTGAAAAGAGAAAATGAAGTGAAAGAAATGTATGTGCCGACTTCTAACTCGAAACGTGATCGAAGCATCAAGTTCTTTAATGACGGAAAGTCACAGGGCAGTTACATCAATGCAAGCTATATATATGATAGCGATCCCCACATTCCATCTTATATTGCAGCCGAAACTCCTTCGGATGTAACATGTCTCCTTTTTTGGCAAGTAAGAGAATATCACAACTTCTCCTCATCAAAATCTCTACATATTTCTCATTCTTTAGATGATCTGGGAAAATGAAGTGACTGTTCTAGTACTTCTTGCTCGTTTGCAGAGTGAGGTGGGAAGTGTTTTTTGCAAGTACTGGCCTAATGAAGGAGTTGATGTGTATGGCGTTTATGAAGTATTGTAACTCCTCTGTTATACAAATTTTAATTGCGTTATCGCCTCTAAGGCAACATTATTTTTAATCTTTTTAAATGTACCTTCGCAAGAACCAAAGAATATGCATTGTTTTTTTTTGTAATTTTGTATACGATGGGTATTATTGGAATTTTGTTGAGAGGGCCTAGTCTTACCTATTATACACAATTAATGCAGTCAGCCTTTATATAAATAACTATATAAACTGTGTTATTCTTTGTACAGATCATTATAGAGTTTTCACCAAGATATTTATAGCCGGATCTCTTTCCTGACAATTAGCCATTTATCTGGGCTTGCGACCGGCACTGAATTAGGCTGACTTGCTTTTCTCAGTGGTTGGGTTTAAGTTATTTAATTTAAGCTTTTCTTAAGGTTCATTTGGTTAGCGAACATATGTGGTGTGAAGAATATATAGTTCGAAGCTTTTACATAAAAAATTCTGACTCGCATCATACTCGAACACTCACTCAATTCCATTTTTTATCATGGCCAGATCACGAAGTACCCTCTCCCAAATCTCTTCTCGATTTTAAAAGGTAAGTTTCAACGAGAACTTTCCTTCAAGCATATATCCTTATATATCTCCATCTCAAGGTTTTTAAAATAATGTAATCAAGCGTTCTTTAATGAAATTGCTTTCTCTGTAAATGTGCACACTTTTATATTCAAATATATACACATATCCAGTAGTGTGATTCAAATTTTTTGTCAACCGGTTCTGCTACAAAAAAGTCAACTTTGTCAGCAAATAAACTGATCAATTTTGATTATTTCCCAATCAAATTTTAAAATAATGGTTAAACAAGCATCATTATGATGATGTTGTGGGTACTTATTTTACTGTACGGTCTGTTCTATATAGATAAATAAATATTTTACTCTTCGCCGAACTCAGAAAATTCCTTGAGACGGTTCTAACGAACCGATGCGAACCGACTGAATCCCACTACTGCATATATCTCTACTAGATCTAATTGCTATCGGACCGCTCTTTTTATAAAACTGTATGCTAGCTAGGATGAAGTAACAACGTTCAGAGAGGGCTGAAAAAACACATCGTTTGAAGGCCTAACATTTTTATGAGGTTTTGATTTTATATGAATTTTTTTATTACCTTGTAAGTTGAATTTTTAGTTCATCACTATTTTTCATTGACAATAATTTAAATTTTATGTAAACTTATTTTAAAAGTAAAATCTTTTATTTCGTGATTTTACATTTATTTATTCAATACATAAAATTAAGATTCGATTTGTATTTCCGAATTTAAAAATTCTTTCATTTCTGTGAAAGAAAAAGATAGTCAATTTTTTCATCTTTTTATTTAACTTTTTTATATCTAATATTTAACCCATTTTCGGCTAGCGTTCCTGTAGAATAGAGATTTTCAACCTGTAGTTCGCGAACCCCCATGGGTTCTTCATAAGAAGAATTCCAGGAGTACTTAGATGGCTAACGGAAAAATATTTTACATAGATTTATTTGCGACGTGATTTGTTGTACTTCATTGTGTTTCTATTTCCATCTTGTTTTTCGTTCAATCTCACTGTTCTACGCTCTTTTCTAAATATACAGCGTTTGTTACAATAGTTAAATCTGGGGAGTGTATAATCCAACACATTTTGTTTTTCTAAATGAGGTATGTTCTTGTTTTTTATTGTGTTTTGAATATTCTTATATCATTGCAGATGTTATAACTGCGCTTCATATCATACGTATATTTATTGGTTATGAAAAAAGTAGCGCTTTTACTATTTCACATATCGTTGTGGCCTCATCACCGAAGAAACAGCATTTTGGTGAAATCTACATTCAGTATGGATTCACTGCTATCAACAAAAATGAGATTTAATTTCCACAGTGCGTATTATGCCAAAAAAATTTAACGGTTCAGTGCGTGAGACTTACCTTACTCAAATTGCATCTAAAGAATTGTCACCCAAATTTTAAAATGAAGAATACTGCTTTCTTCAAGCAAAACGAAAAGGGATTGAACCGAGCACTTTTTGATTGTTCGAACCATTTCATACAACAAAATAAAACTGGTTTGCATGCATCCTAGACCTCTTTCAAAAGATACTGTTCATTGACGAATAATAATATATATGTCTCAACAAGTAATTGATGAAATAAAAGAAGCATCTTTGGGAATTTTGCAATCCAGTATGAGTCGACTGATCTGGTTTCTCGTACACAATTCCTGGAGTTTGTACGATACGTCAGTGTGAAGATTCATGGAGGATTTCTTGTCCTGTCATACCTTGAATTCGACTGTAAGAAGTGAAGATATTTCTAATGTGCACATGGTAAATGCCATCAAATCAAAAGCTCTAAGGACAAGATTATTTTCCCTACTGTGCCAAGGGTTTGAAAGTGGTGAAGAAGTGTTACACCTTCACACTGATGTTCACTGGTTGTTGCGGGGGAATGTGGTAGCAAGAGTCGAATCACTAAAGGAGGAGCTCACTGAATACTTCAAATGTGATAGCAAGACAAAGTCTTTTGAGTTCACCATGAAATTTTGAGACAGCCAGTGGCTTCAGAAGCTGGCCTACCTGACTGACATATTCTTACGCCTCAATTCATTTAACTTATCTCCAACGCCATTTTTCCACAATAATTGATTTCATAGACAAATTAAAGTCATTCACAATGAAGCTGGAGCCTTAGGAAGGGAAGGTCAAAGATGGAAATCTTAGTAGGTTTGAACACCTTGGTGAGGCACTTGAGAAAAATAAAAACACTATTGATTGATATTTAAGAAAATACTATTTCACTCATGCATGTGTATTATCACTAAAATATTTGCAATATTAATATTTCTTCTGAATAAAGTCATTAAAATTTGAATCATCTAATATCTTTCGCAGGACCATTTTATATTGAGTTAGTCACTAAATTACCATTCTGTTCGATGTCAGATTATTTGGGGTTCGGGTAGATGTTCTTATAACTCAGGAGGTACTTATCTGGATACTTAAGAATACTCCAGAATGTGTATTATCATTGTAAAATATTTGCAATATTAATGTTTCTTCTGAATAAAGTGATTAAAATTCCATCATTTGATAATATCCTTTGCAGAACCATTGTATATTGAGTTAGTCACTAAATTACCATTTTTTTCGATGTCTGATTATTGGATGGTTCAGGGGCCAGTTAACGGGAAAAGGTTGACAACCCTTGGTCTTGAGGAACCGAGACGAACTCGAGTTGGTCAAAGTCGCCTTCTTTTCGTGAACTAAAATGGGTTAATAGTATCCTATTTCTCAGGAACATTTTAAATCAGTTTTACGTAATTGTATCGTGTTTCAAAGCTTCTTTAGTTCCCCGGTTGTGATAATAATCAAACTATATGAAACATTTACTCAGAAACTAAAAATGTTTTAGCGAAATGAAAAAGTTATAGGATATGGTATCTCTCACATTCTATCTATTCTGTTTATTATTCTTCGTGAGGAAAATGCTTACTTTTTTTATCTTGCTTTGTGCGTGTAAGATTTAAAGGGATGGAAACATCAAAGTGTACGTGTTAAATACACGATAATTCCGTGGCTAAGAAGCCCCCTCATTTTTGTGACGCGCAGTTTTTGCAAAATAATTTAATTGCATAGTCGCAAAAGTGAGGGTGTACTTATGCACCAAGTTTAAAAATCTTCACTCTCTTATTCATCCTCCTCCGCGAACATTTGTAAGTTCCTTTTTTGATTTTTGATCTCAGTGTTCAGTCTGCTCTTTTTGTTTCTTGCTTTATGTGTTTCCAATCATTCTCTTTTTCAAATAACAGAATTTAATTGAAACAATGAAAAATAGAAAATTTAATGCTTTTTCGTGTTAATAATGTTGCAATCAAATGCCTATCTGTAAGCTTTCCTTCCACCAGCCCCAACCCCCCCCCCCCCCCCCTCCTGCACGTTGATCTTTCTTCGAAAAAATGTGTACTGAGTAAAAAGAATTAACGCTATTCTTGATCTTTTTTGTTTTTTTTTCAGGAAAATTCTATTCGAAAGAAAATTAATGTTTATAATCTGTGACTAGTTGCAGGTGTGGTTGACTTTTCTTGGAGGCATGTCCAAATTCAAGTTAACTTGTACGAAATTATCGTTCAATAAATACAACGCTCATGCTAACGTTATGCTTACTTTTTGTCCTCTCATACAGACAAAATTTTAGATAAATTTAGTATGCACCAAATGATACTTTATTTAAGAATTTGGAAAACTCCTTTTTAGCGAAATTCTGTAAATCTCATTGAACAAGCATAAACTTTTTAAAACTGTTAATCGATAACAAATTTTATTAAGAATCAAAAAAGCTTTCTAGTTACATCAATTAGAATGAAAGAAAAGTATTCATTGTGTATTATTTCCAAATCATCAGTGTATATAAAAAAAAAGTCATTTAAAAGTGATTATTAAAGGACTTATTTGAAAAAATCATATAATATAACTTTAAAAAAGTTTTTTTTAACATCTTATAAGGTAAGCTTGTAGAAAATGTATGCACTTATTATCTTTTTTTTGCATACAGAATAGTGAATGTCAATAGAGTTGGTAATAGAATAATTATTATTATAGATATTTATATTAACAACGAAATTTGGTCGTTTTTATCTGTATATGCTCCACAAATAGGACTTAGCACAAAGCTTAAAGAAGAATTTTATTTTAGTTTAGACAAAGAAGTTTGGGATAGGAAAGAAAAATGTATTGTTTTAGGAGATTTAAATGGCCATGTAGGTGAAGTTAATACCACGTATAGGCAAGTACACGGAGGATACGGGTACGGTAAATTTAATGAAGAGGGTAAGAATATACTTGGTTTTGCAGACATTAGGGGTTTATTTTTAGCTAATACACAGTTTAAGAAAAGTATAGAGCATATGATAACTTACAAATCAGGTAATGAAGCTTCTATGATTGACTGCATTATGATGCCACAAACTTTTAGAAAATTCTTAATTAATACCCAGACTTTTCCTGGCAAATCACGTGTAAGTCAACATTGACTTATTTGCGCCGATTTATTTTATCAAGAAAAAAATTTACACAAGAAAAAAAAGAAAAATAAAAACTTAAAAAGTTTGGAGATTAAAAAACGAGTTTATTAAACAAGTAAAAACAAATGGTGTATTAGAAAACGGAAATAATAACTTAGACAAAATTAAAAATAACATGGTAGGAATAGGAGAAAAAGTTTTAGGTGAAACTAAGTTTTTAAAAAACAAATATAAGGTAACTTGGTTTTGGAGTAATGAGGTTAAGGAATGAATAGATGTAAAAAGAAAAGCTAAAGAAAAAGAAATAGAGTATACAAATGCAAAAAATAGATGTAAAAAAATTATCAGAAGGAGTAAAAAGAAGAGAGAATTTTACAAAGAAGAGAATGAACGCAAAACAACTAATGATGTTTTCAAAATAGTTAAGCAAAACAGAAAGTTAAACCAAGACAATTGGGATTCCTTGTATAGTTAATAAAGCAGTAATTTAGTGGATAAGTTAAACACCTTGTCGCATTTTTCTAAAGTTATCTTTTATAATGAAAATAAGTTAGGAAATCTAGATGCGGTCGATAAAGTTGAAGGACCTTGCGACGCTGTGTCTCTTGATGAAGTCATTTGTGCTTTTGACCAAATAAATCAGCAGGATATAACTGAATTCTTGGTTTTATAGACCTGGAGAAAGCTTTTAACTCCTTTTCTAGAAGTCTCATTGAGTTGTCTTTGAGAAGAAAAGAGGTAAATGAAAGACTAGTGAGAGCCATTATGGCCTTGTACAAAAGCGAAACACTTTATAAAAATTAATAATTCAATTTCCAGTTAGTTTAAAATAAATGTAGGATTAAATCAAGGTTCGATTTTATCCCCTTTTTATTTAATATCATTCTTGATGAAATTCTTAAGGATTTAATTAAAGAAGATACGAGTGAGATTTTATATGCAGATGATATAGTACTAATAGGAGAATTTTCTGAAGAATTAAGTAAGAAGATTAGCACATGGTATGAGACACTAGACAAAAAAGGTTTAAGAATAAACACTAGCAAAACTAAGTGGATGAAAATTAGCGATTCTTTTAAGGGTTCTGAGAACACAGTTTCTAAAATAGATCCATGTGGAGTTTTTCGAAAAAAGAGTTAAAAGAAACTCTATTCTTTGTGTACATTGCAATGAGTGGGTACATAAAAATGCTCAAACATTAAGGGCAGTTTTAATAAATACAACAAATTTTAAGTGTAGGTGCTGTTTAAGTTTCAACCCAAATACCGATGTAGTATTGGAAGAAAAAGTAGTAGTAGGCGGCGTAGAATTAGAAGAGGTTAAACAATTTTGTTATTTAGGTGAGGTTTTAGACAAAACAGGTAGTGTAAGTAACTCTGTAGAACATAGAATACAACTAACTTTGAAAAAATTTAAAGCGTCAAGTGGTATTTTATGCAATAGTATCTTTTTGTTAAAATTAAGGGGTTTTCTTTATAAAAGTTGCATTAGGTCTAGTTTAGTGTATGGTGGCCAAAGTTGGGCTTTAAAAGAATCTAAGAAAAATAGACTAAGCACCACAGAGATGAGGATGTTAAGAATTATGTGTAAATTTAATTTAAAAGATAAAATAAGTAATGAAAAGATCAGAAGTTTATGTGAAGTAAATGAAATAAAATTAGAAATACAAAGGTTAAGGTGGTTTGGGCATGTAAATAGAAGACCTTTCGGTGATCTAATTAAAGAAGCTTATAAAAATCAAACTTTAGGTAAGAGTAAAGGCAGGCCCAAGATGACATGGATAGAAATGGTCAAAAAGACATTTAGCATTAGGGGGCGAACAAAATAGAGATGTATGGAGAGACGCAAAATAATGAGAGATTAGTTTAATTTTGTCTAAAATGCCATAGTGCTAAAAACCGGCTAAACCTCAGCGTGCTGGAAACATTAGCCGTAAAATTGTCTATTATTATTGTATTGTTATTATAACGGTTTGTGAATAAAAATTTGCAATTTTAAAAACATTTCTGTTAAAAGCAATATTCTCTTTTTAGAAGATAAAAGATTAGTAGAAAAAAGTGAGAAAAAAAAATTTCCTACGTGATTGATTACACTTTTAATACAGAGGATTTCCTCACTATTTAGAATGCCTTTCTCAAAAAGATGGTATATTATTATTATTATCAACCATGCACCAATAATACTAAAATCTCGTCGGTGTCTATTTTCATTTTGATTTTTCCGTGCTTTTCGAGTCATCTATTTACGCTTATCTTTTTAGCTTTTGTGATCAATGTTGTCTCGTGTATTCGCTTTATTATGATTTTTTGTATTATTAGTTTATAAAAGGAGGATGTGTCAATGAATCCTTATTTCTTTGTTCCTCACTAACTTTCATTCCAAACAACAAAATGTGTATAATGATTTGCGTTCAAGATCGCATTTTTCATTGATATACGTGTAAGCCGGTATTCTTTTTCGTTGCTAGGCAGGATACTCTAGACCAGGCCTCGTCAACCTTTGATAATAGAGAGTTTACACCTAGGTGACAAAAGCATTGAGTGTGACTTTGAAATTCTATAATGAAACCAAAGAGATGAGATTAATTTTTGTATTTTGTTGCTTGAATCTTTGAAAACCTTAAACCTTAAAACTGTTGTCAAAATGAGGTTAATTTTAAAAGATCTTAAGTAATAGATGATATTTTTAGGAGTGTGTTTGCCTAGACTGGCTGCATCATGATGCTGGACTAATTTTAACATACCACGAGTTATTCTGCTACAAATACAATTGCCTTTTAAAAATAGGCATTTGAAACATGCGTTTACAAACAAGCAGGCTTTATAATTTAGTATCGTTAAAATTATGTGTGTTCAGTAATAATGCATTTTTAAGGAAATGTCATACCACCAGATTCAGCTTACTTCAGATTGTTTAGGTTAGAAATAGATCCTAAAATTTCCATCTTGAAATAGAGTTATAGCTAAAATTTACCTTTATTTTTTATGTGAATTGTTCCACGTGACATATCGTGTTTTAGATTTTGAGGTTAGCTACTTATTTCATATAAGCATTACTCAGAGTATAAAAATTTTCCCTGATTAAAAACTAATTGTTATTAACTAAATCTTTTCTAAAGAAACTTTTCTAGACAAAAAATGAATGATGCGGAATACCATATTTTTTTTACCGATGAACCGGTTTTTTTATTTTAATCTACGAAGAATGGTGAATCAATAAGAGGAACAACAAACCCTTTAGGTTTGTCAAACTACTCATCTATTTATGTTTTTCAATGAGCTTTTATATAGCTTAAAAAGCAGCCTGTTTTATTTAATAAGATACTGATGTGCCCCATTGGGTCTGGAAGGGTCTTACTTCTATTACAACCCATTTTTATTTTTTCTTTCTAGAAAAGTAAACAAGTCGTTCAGGATGAAAGATGCGCCAATTCTGGTCACGTGTGAGTAAGTGTTTTGACATTTCGTCCTTTTACTCATTACCAATCATCTCCTTATTATCAATGCCTTTGCTTTTAAAGTATCCTACAGTATTTCAAATGCTTTTCATTTGTTATTATAGCGATGGATGTGGCAAAACTGGTCTCTATATACTCATCGACATTGTTTTCAGTCGTCTCATCAAAGGTAAGATTTTTCTTCTGTCCGTCCAATATGCCATTTTTAATTGATATATAGGCAGGGGTTCTCAAACTAAAAAATATCAAGATCGATATGCTAAAAATTTTTTTGGATATAAGTACCCATAAAAGACTTTGACATACATAGAATGGCAGGTACACACATACAGACACACGATAAGCTTACTTTATTATTAATTATTATAAATACAATAATTGAAAATTTATTTTTAACCTATTCATTTCAATTAATGAAAAACTTGGCTTTGTGTTTCTTAAATCAAACTGCTACAGTAAGGTGTGTAATTTCATAAATCTGTTCGTAAACATTCTTCAAGATTTGAATTTTTAATGCGCGATTTTAGTTTGCATTTAATCATGTTCAAATCAGAAAAAGAAGACTAACAAAGTTATGTAGAAGTAAAGTGTGATCGCAATCTATTGTTTTTTGTGAAAATTTTTAATAAAGTTAAACATAAGAAAGTCCCAATAAGGGATCCAAAAAAAATTCTAATTGTTTTTTGTGAAAATTTTAAATAAAGTTAACCATAAGAGAGTCCCAATAAGGGATCCAAAAAAATAGGAAACAAATTTCAAATTTGCCAAAAATGATTTTGTTCCATATTATTTTAGTCTTCGATAAAATATTTTGTAAATCTATTATTTTTTATATCATTTTTGTGAAAGTTATAATATTTTGAATACAAATAGTTTCACCATAAATGATTTCTCAAGAGCTCTGCTTTCAAGGCACACAAATAATGCTTCTTTGCCAAACATATTCGCCGGGCATAAGGTTGAAAACCCCTGATATTCACCTCTTTTATAAAATCATCTATAAATAAGTGAGTACTTTGTGTCGTTCACAGAAAAGAAAATTAACTTTTTGTTTTGAAAAGTTTACCCTAATTTTTCTACTAAAAAATCGTAAACATTTTTAATCTAAAAAAGCGTATATTTTAATTAATCAAAAATTAGTCAATTTCTTTTTAGTCAATAAGTTATTTATATAAGCTATATTTATATATTCTGATTTATATATTTTTTTATATTATAAATTTATATAAGTTTCTATTTGTTATTTGGTAATAACTTTTTAATTTGTTTTAGATATCTTATTTTTATTCTAAATTTTGTCACTAATTAAGAATACTGGAACAAAATAGGCAATATTATTTGATGGTAGGTCAAGTCAATGCTAAATTGCCAGATTAATGAATAAAAGCATAACAAAAAGATTAAAAAATAACTTCAGCGTGTGTATCAATTCTTTATGTAACTTAAATTTCATATGTTTGATGTATAGCGTTTCTAAGCATATTTAGGCTTTGGCAGTCTTTTACTTGCTTCAAAACTTTGAAAGAAGTTTCATGATAATTTTTTGTGCAACAGTGATTTTCATGAAGATGTTTACTTATAGCGGATAGACGTGAAATAGATTTTCCTGTAGATGAGTGTTTCGAAGTATTGGTGGCTTTAGAAACATACTCATTTGCTCTTGTAACAAGATTTACACTAATTTGTCCTTACTGCTGTAATTATAACTGAAAGAATATATCAGGTTGTTCAGGTGATTTTTGGGCAATCTGTCCTTCATTACATAGGGAAAGTCACGAATCGATGTAAAAAATAAATTAAGATTTTCAGCTTTGTAGCTTTTACTGAATACCAATTCTAGCTTCTTTTTGAAAAGTCAAGATAGAACTAAGGCAACCTCATCTCTTACTGACCCGATAGTTCTCTCAATGGTTTTGCTAACTAAGTCGATTGGATATCGATGGAGTGTAAAAATTTGTCTTAGATTTTCTAGTTCAAGTTATGAGAGGTGGGAAGAAAAACAGAGAATAAGCTCATCATGTTATGTACTTGATAAGGTTGACTATATTTATGATCAACAAAAGGGTGATATTGAGTGTACTGAGGAGTGAACTTAGGTTTGCGATGAACTTGAGTGCAATCTTTGGTCTGATACAAATTAACGATACACCCAAAAAGGGTATCATGTAGTTTTGTAATTTTTCTTTTGTGTGTAGAGAATTTTGAAATGTATCATCTACGTAACGAAATTAACTCGTCCTTGATAAAGTCTTCTTAAAAACCAACGAATATGTTTTTGAGATTTTGGCCTATTGCGATCCCATCTTTTTGTTGGATTTAAAAGAATCGTTTTAATGGCAAAGGGAATAATTTTGTAAAGATATCTTTGTCAAAAGAAGGTGGTATCAGGTTGGAATGATATAATTTTTGCAGCAAGTTACAAATGTTTCGTCTAGCGAAGTACTTGGAAACAAACTTATTATATCAAAAGAACCCATGAACTTTTATCTTTAAAATAAGCGTTATTTAAAGCTTTTTGGAAAAATGCAAAAAAATCTTTAATGACATGCTTTCTATATATGGCTTGCAATGGCTTGAGGACTTTATTCAAGTAATCGGCTAAGATGGATTATATGCATTTTTCATGCGAATTATTGTTCATATTGCGCATCTTTTATTTCTTTAGAAATTTTATTTCCTTGTACCATATGTCAATTCTTGCGAAGTGATGCTAAAGAAAGAATGAAATGGCGTAGTTGTTGCAGGAAACTGGTTGACCCCGACTCTTTGGGAACAATAACCAGGCCTAGAAGGCAAAATGGATGATGATGATGATGATGATGATGATGTACCATATGTTCAATTTAATTTTAAAATTATGAGCATCTTGAATCATATCATCAAATTTGTCAGCTTTTCCAATATATTTAAATTCTGCCCACCTTTATCAGCTTTGCAAAAAATATAGATTCTCTCTATTAATGAGTTCTTTGATATTTTTATTTGCGGTGGTGTAAGAGAAAACTTCGTTTTTTCGGATTGCAATTGATATAATAGAGGCGAGTAGAAGGAAGCATGAACTATGGTTTATTAAGGAATTTTAGTAGAACGCGAGGTAAACTTATTTATGCTTGAGTATAGCGTCTGGAAGTGATGCATTGGATCGAATTTATCTGTTTTGCTTGGAGGTAGTGAAAATTTATTTCCAAAGTTGAAAGAGGTATTTTTGCGGGTCATTAAGATGAGAACTGAGTATATTGACGAAGTTGTCATATTGATATTATTCTTTTGTAGTAGTCATGTCAATTGCTTGTCATTTAAGTTTTTGAACTCTTTGATGCTTGTTTTGCAACAAGAACTGCGCGACTTAATGAATTTCAATTTATCAATTTTCGTTAAAAAGCAAAAACATTCTTGAAACAATCGAGTTTTTCATGAGTTTTCTTTAGGCAAAAAAACGATGAATTGCTAAAATGAAGGACAAATGTAAATCACACCTTTTTTCAAAAGGATAATTTTTTGATTCAACTTGATGATTTTATCAATGATGAGTGGGAGATTAGACACGTAGTGTAGATAATAGATACAGGGTGTCTACCAACCTTGAAAACCTTAAGAATTCAAAGAACACCTCTTGAAAACCTTGAAAACTTCTTAAATTTTACTGATGTTGGAAAAAAACTGATAAATAAAATGTTAATATCAAAAATGACAGTTTTTTCAATGGTGCTTTATGGCCACTGGAATTTTTTGTTATCCGCCCCCTCCCCCTCCTCCACACTCCCGGAGTCCCCCAATGCCATAAATCATAAAACCTCGTTTTTTCTAATCTTATCATGAATCACCACTTTGCTTTTATTGCCTCACCCGCTTTCCAGTCTTTACTAATGAAAAAGAAGACTCGTTATACTGATGTATAGAAAATTTCCCTCGCCCAAGTTTGCCTTGAATTTTGTTGTACTAGTTATCTGAGGTTTAACTCTCCATGATAAAACTTGAAATGTTGCATATGATTGTTGCCGAAAAATGAATAGGAATTGTAAAAAGGAACGTTTCATGTAATAGAGAATATTCACTCCTTCATCATTCAATTAACCTAATGTTGCATCACTCTTCGCTTTTTCAGCTTTATTACAATCACATTAAATTTTTTGCAAAATAGACATCCATCATTTTCACTTCCTTTCTCATTTCAATCGACATCAGTTGTGAATACTATCTCTAGTTTCCTAGCAAGACCTTTGAAGGAATCGCAATGAACTACGTCTTTTGGCTAAAAATGGAGGAACAGATATTAAATCTATTCATATTTTTAGAGATGATTGTAGAATGTTTTTATTTGGCATTGTTGATAAAATTACTGAAAGATCGCCATTGAAAAGCAATTTTATGAGCAATCTGAGATGTTTATTGCCTGAATATTTACTAAGTGAAAATTAAAAAATGGTAATCAATTTATTGGATGTTTTGGTAGAAAAAAATGACTATAAGTTTTAGATAAATGTAAAAAAGTTATTCTCAATCCACATTGGGACGTTTTTTAAAAAGATGAACTATAGCCAGGGCTGCCGAGTTCAAAGAAAAACGCGGACCCCGATTCTCACTAATTTTGCTGCCAGGCTCTCTTAGTGAAATTAATTTGTCCTACTTTTTATCCTATCCTATAAAAATTCTAGTTTTTTAGTTATTACATTTTTTAAGTAAAAAATAGAAGGAATGTGTAATATAAAAATGCACAAATGAGGATAAATTTGTTGCTGTCAGTGGCGGTGAATTATTTAATTACAGTCAAACTTGTATAAACCGAAGTTCAAGTAAACACAAGATTATTTTCGGTTTAGACAACATTTCGGTTTATAGAAGTCTTCGTAAAAACTAAGTGAAACATCCTAAATTACACATTCATTTTAAAGTACCCATGATATATAGAAGTTGTAAATTTCAATATTATATTGATAAAAAGCTCATCATAAACTTTATTCAAATTTATTTTTTAATAAAAAAATAGTCATTTAAAGTTTTTTGTTTACTTTTGAGTTTTTTTTTCACTAACTCTAATTCAGCGTCTTGTAAAACTTTTGAGGCATTTTCGTACATCGATAACATTGAAGTATTTAAAGCAAAATTTTTTACAGTTTTCATCGTTGAAATCACATCTTCAATCGTGATTGTATTTTCTGGAGCAGACTCTTGGCTACTTAAGCTTGATATTGAGCAATTTTCTCTTTCTAGATGATCATCTAAAATAACTCTCTCCCAGTCAGAAGAATCATTAGAGATTGGCTTGCCAAAGTTATTGGGGATGACTCCAAAGCTTTTTGCAAGAGGTGTAAATGTGAAATTAAAGCCAAGTATCAAGATTTAAAACAACATAAGACTACTAAGAAACATATTTCCACTGATCCTTCCAAAATCAGTAAAATATATTCATTTGTTGATAAATCAACTGATTTGTCTAATCTTGAAGGTAGTATTTCATTATACATGTGCTGTCACTCATCTATAAGTACTTGTGAACACCTAGTTGACATGTTGAAGAATAAGGTTCATGATAGTAAAGTAGTGAAAGATCTCAAGTTATACAGAACTAAATGTTCCAAAATCATAACTAATGTTCTTTTTCCTCATTTTGAATTGGACTTGCGCGAGGACATAGGTGAAAGTAAATATAGTTTGCTGATAGATGAGTCGAATGATATCAGTGTCACAAAAATGCTTGGTCTTTCGATAATTTATTACAGTTTCAAAGAAAAAAAAGTTGTTACAACGTATCTCAGTTTGGTTGAAATAAAAGAGTGCTCTGCCGATGACATCGTGGATGCCATAAAATTCACATTGAACTCAAAAAATCTTGATTTGTCCAAGTTAGTTGCTATAGGAACTGACAATGCAAGTGTGATGATAGGTGTTAACAACGGAGTTTACACTAAATTGAAGAAAGAAAACCCTCACCTCATACTGATAAGGTGCACATGTCACCCAATACAACTCGCTACATCATATGCAACGGCTGAAAGTTTGCCTAGGAATTTGACATATATGATCGCAGAAACAAGCAAGTGGTTTGCTTACTCTGCCATCAGGCAAAGAAAATATAGAGAGTTATATCAATCCTTAAATGATAATGCTCAGCCATTGAAAATCCAGAAAATTTGTCAAACCAGATGGTTGAGTTTACAAACAAGTGTTGAGAGAATACTAGATCAATGGAATGAGCTCAAAACTCATTTTGATTTCACAAGAAAGTCTGAAAAATGCTACTCAGCCGAGATTCTTTACCAAATGTTTTCGGATGACACAAATTTGTTATACTTTCTTTTTTTGTCACCGATTTTACTTGAAGTTAGAAAGATAAATAAAATGTTCGAGTCTAAGAAGATTGATAAAGTTCTTCTTCTTGATGAATTAACTTTACTTATTCGATCAATTGCTAAAAGAATCATGTCTCCATCGTGTAAATTATGTCCGATTGAGCACAACATTTTAGATCATTTGACCCTGTTCCTTATTTGGGTTACAAGTTTGAGACTGAAATGAAGCTGAAAAACATAATAAATGGCGCCACTGAAATGGTAATCAGAGGAAGATCTCGGGATTTTTTAATTGAATTGTACAAACAATTAAAACAAAAACTACCTGAGAATATGAGTATTTTGAAAAATATTTCTTTTTTTTCTGTGAAACAAGTTTTACAGCCGGTCAAAACTCTCATGCCATTCTATAATATTATCAGTTCTTTTGGTGGCAGTAGTGAAGTTATGAGAAAATTGAGTATCAACTAAATAAAATTAATTTAGTAGATTGGATAAACAAATCTGATACCGACCTTTTTTGGAAAGAAGTTGGGGATTTTAAAGACGCCTCAGGATCTAATCCTTTTTTTGAATTACATAAACTTGCCATTTCAGTATTGATTTTACCTCACTCAAATGCTGAAATAGAGCGTGTTTTTTGCGCGATGAATCATGTCAAATCAAAAAAAAGAAATGCGATGACACTCAATTTGCTGAATGCAATTTTAACAGTGAAGTTTGGTCTGCAAAGAAAAAATAAGTGTTGTTTTAATTATTGCCTTCCAATGAAGGTAACGAAAAACATTGGTACACTAGCTACGTATAAAGCAACTAATATTCTTCCAGAACGTTTCAAAAGTAATGAAATGAGTGAAAAAGAAATGGAAGAAATTTTTGAAATTTCGATTATTTGATATTTTTTTTTAAATGAACGTCTTTTTTAATAAATATTTTTCTGGATTATTTTAGATTTTTTTCTTCCGGATTTTAGATTTTTTCTAAAGAAAAAAGTTGGCAGCACTGAGATATACTCGTATAATGGAGGCAGGCATAGACTGTATTTGCTACAATGCACGTATAGTGCGATACTCAAACTATAATCGCATTCAAGAAAAGATTGACATATGAAAGCATTATATTATTGAACAACTTCTTTCCAATTAAAATTGCTTTTAATCAATGCACGGATAGTGCAACATTACCGATAATTTCATAAATGTTATGTTATGATGATGCATGGATGATAATAAGTACTGTTATCATATTGCACACTAGTAAATATATTCTTGTTCAATTTTTAGTGCAACCATCTGTTTTATCTCATAACTAACATACAAATACTAAAACAAAAGAGAAAAAATTCTTATTACTTTTTGCATAAGCTCAAGACTTAACAAACTCTTAAACCTATTTCGATTTTCACAACATTTTTTACCATTACGAAACCTGTAATGTTTTTGATTTTTGTTTCGCTTTTCAGAATACGCAAGTTTCGGTTTTTAGAAGCCAATATATACATTTTATCAATGGAAGAAGTCGGTGCCACTCTTAAGTTACGGTTTACTCAAGTTTCGGTTTGGACAAGTTTGACTGTATTATTATTATTTCCTACCGACATATTTCATTGACTCCGACTACAATGAGCTCTCAGATGCTTCCACCGAAAATAGTTTTACGCATCATCACCACTCTCAAAACTTAGATGAGGGGAATTGCTTTGTATTTGGTGGAGGGGACGCTTTCATTCACATTAGCCATGCTTCGCTCTACCTACCATCTGCAGATATGGAGTTTCTGAGAGAGTTTCTTTGCGTGCTGCCAATGAACTGTTGGCCCACGGTATTATTAAGCCGTAGTTTTTTACATCTCCCTTTTCCATTCGCCGGTAGCTTTCTTCATTTTCATGGTGGCATTACAACTTTTATAAATTCCTGGCTCTTCAACTTTTGCGTTGAATTCATCCACTTCTCTTCTTTTGCCGTAATCTACACATTAAAAATTATTCCCCATATACTGCACACAGTTTTCCGTCATTTTATTTTCTTTTACAATTCCTCAATTTATATCAACTTTTTTTCTAATCAATCAATTCATCTACGCACGTTGCATTGCCAAATATTTTTTTGTAACTGATACTTCTAGCACGCGTTCCTTTGATTAACCTCTTTTTTAGTTTTGAAAGCCAAGATTAAAATAACTTTTTATTATTATACTTTAGGTGTTAGCATAATTTATTCTTTATCCAGTATTTTGGCATAGTTTAATAACAAATTCTTGTTATAATTAAAAGATTTACATTTTATTTTTACTGCGTTAGGTGTAAAAGAAATTGATCTTTCTGCAACTCTCGAATTCTTAAGGGATCAAAGAATGCACTTTATTGAAACTCAAGTACACCATTTCTCTTTTATATCTGTGATCATTTTAAACATCCAAAACTATTTTTTGAAGGAGCAGTATGAATTTGCATTTGTAGCAATTGCTGAAGAAGTGAACAATATTTTAAAGAATTTGCCTCAATAGAGTGTTTCTAAGTGTTGTTATCGTTGTTTATTAAAATACTTTCAAAAATATCATTCCACTTTTATCTAGTCATTCGATGTGTTTATTTTAAAAAATAAAGATTTTCCCTATTTTACGTCATATCTGTTTGTTTTAGAACTCGCAATAATTTGCCATATGTCAATATTATAACTGAGAAATTTACAGTCTCTAATAAATAATAATTGATGATGATCGTTCATGAATTTTGAGAATTAGATAGGGAAATAAATATTTTAGAAAATTTCAAACTTATTTGCACACGTGTTTTTCTAACAACAAACGTATGTGTCGGTGATCAATGGATTTGGTCTATAAATCGACGCTGAAATTTAAGAAAAAATGTTTGAATTCAATGTATGTTTGCTTAATAAGTCTGCCGTAGCTTTAAAACATCTGATTCGAAGCAAAATATTTAGCTTCTTCAAGAGTTATAAATTTTTTAGACATTTTAAATATCAGACAAAAAAAAGTATATAAAACTAAAAAAATTTTAATGTTTGAATGCCCAACGTAAAATATATATAATATAATCTTAATAACAATATTTTTATAAGTACACTTTAAGATATAAAAAATGAAAACATACTCATTTTGAGCTGGATTTTAACTAAAATTTGGTTTATAAATTTATTTTGTAAATTATATTTTTATCGATCAAATAAATTTTTTCAAAAAAAAAATGCTTTTAACTAGTGAAATATATATCCTACTACTCAAAAATAAAAAAGATTGAAACATTGTATGGATTTTAATATTTGTTCCAAAAAATGGAGCATTGACGATTTATTTACGAAATACTAGAAAATCCAATAATTTGTTTAAAACGAAGAAATTATATGCTAATTAACAAAAAAAGTTAATTGAAGTAGTAAACAGTCTTTATTCAAATTTTTAAAAGATACATTTTCGACAACGATAATCATCAAGAGATCTACAACTCCTACCACACCAATTAACTTTTTTTTTTATAATTTCCACGTCTTTTCAATGATTCAGCGCTACTTCATCTACTAATTTTAAAAGATATCTTAATTATACGTCTTTTTAGAATCTTCAATTAGACACCCAAAAAACCTGGCTGTTTTCTCTAACGCGTTCAATAAAATATTTTTAATTTATAGGAAACAATTAAATTTTAAAAGTTTAAAATTATTGTCTTTCGTCATTTCGGTTTTGTGTATCTTCTACTTTTCAAGTGTTTTTGTTTTAGCGCGTTTTGAAAAAGAGTGATCTAAAATTTTAGATAAAAGCCCCTAAAACAATTTCGGATGAGCAGGTGTGGTGTCACCATATTCTTATAATATATAACTTATTTTATATTACTAAATTTTTTGGATGCGATACCGACTAAATCGTTTTTTAATTAAAATTGAAATATAATAATTAATTTTATAGAATAATTTACTTTATTAGATTTAATTACCTTTCTTTAATTTTTTAATGGAGAATACCTTACAATTAAAAAAGTGAAAAAAATCGAGTGGTAAATGCTAATTTGGAAAATCAAATTTTTTATTCTTAATTTTTTGATGTCTTGTTTGGAATTTTTTGGAACGGCATATCTATGCGCCCAAAGATTATGCACGAAAAGCCCTTCCTTACTTTTGACAAGTATTGCATTGAAGGCTTCAGAATATAGCCAGGAATCATTTTCACCAGTAAACATGTAGTTTAAACAATATGAAAGTTTGAATTATAAATAGAATAAATTCTTGCACTAAGGCAAATAGTAATGGTATAAACGGTAAGCCGATATGAAACAAGATCACAAATTAAATGACGACGACTAACAAGTGTTACTAATATTTATATGCAACATTATAAGTCATTAATCTTGATACACTAAATAAAAATAACTCGAACGTATGAACTTAAAGGTATTTGTTGATTATATGGGGGTCTTCATTGTTCATCTGCCTTTCCATTTTACAAATTTCTTGTCTAAAATCCGACTCTTTCCGATTGATAGTCTCTTCGGAAAGTGCTGAAATCAATTTGTTTCATTGCGCAATAAAATGTTTATCTATATTACCTTTTTGAGTATTTTGGAGTCTTGATTCACATTCGACAGAAGAATTTTCTTTTAAAAGATCAAAAAAAAATTAAGAGTTAGTTTAATGTTCAGTAAGTCAAATTTTAAGAGCAAGCATAGGACAATACATCTTTACTCTTATCATTGCTTTTTTATGTTTCGAAAAAATGAATGATTCTAGAGACAAAATTAGTTCTAAAAGAATGCTACGTGAGCATTTATATAGTGTCTTATGGACTCTAGATATGGCGTTAACAACTATTGAACATCTTGAAACTTTTGAAAGGCGATGCTTTATAAAAGTATATGATTCCAAAAAGCCAGGTTACTATGCAATAAAAGTCTATCGTTTGTAAAATATTATGTCTTTTTATTACATGCAATCCAAAATGTATATCATTTGTTTAAAAAATACCTCATACTTCTCTGCTTATCCAATTCCAAAAAAATTTTAATATCTAAATTTGCTTGGAATATATACTAATCGTTTTATACATGTCATTTGCTCTTTAATTTTACATCTTTATGTAAAACAGTGATGGCAAATAGGAGATTTTTTCTCATTTATTTAGACCGTCTTTCTAAAACAACTCAAATTACGCCAATGTGAAAACAGAACTGTTTAATTGCCTGCTTACATTCCTAGAAAGCATACAATCAATGATGTAAAAGTAGTGTATATTTTGGGTGTACGTTATTTTAGAAGTGTCATTAAAAATCTGTTGCGCCCTTCAGAATTTTTTCATTACTTTAAAAAATAGTGCACAAAAAATTCAGAATAAAAAATTGCATCGTTTTAATATTAGTCCTATTCAAGAAGAACATCGTGCCATGACAAAACTAAAAGATTTTTCTAAATAATTGTTAATTTTGTAAAAACGCTCTCCAACAATCACCGAAAGTCATGAAAATCGAGAATAATTTTTTTTTCAGATTGTTTCCAGCATCTTTTCGATATACTTCAGGCAAACATTGGCAACTTAATCAAGTAAAAACTGGACACTTAATTGCTGATTTTGCTGACTTGTTTCGGAGTATAAATTCCCTTTTCAAAGAAAAATAGTGAAAATGAGATGTAACGGGAATGAGGATAAACCATCTTAGGGTTAAGGAGGTGATGTTTAGGATAAGCAATCTTTGCGTTAAGGAGATACCACACACGCGCGGTTACAATTGTGGTATCACACAGCAAGCAAGACATTTTGCCGTCAATATTCACTAAAAAATATTGCAGTTCGCATTCTTCATTAAAGATCCTATTTTCTTCTTTCAAAGTTCGTTTCAATGTTTTTGACATAGTTCTGGAATCTGGGGTAAAAAAGAAGTGTATTTATTCTTCCAATACATCAAACGGTATTCCTCCATCTATATTTTATTCTAAACATATAAAGTTTATTATATATTCAATAAAAAACTTTATTAAAATTACATTATAAAAAATAAAATTTTATATTTATAAATGAGTTTTATATTCATAAATCGATTTTATATTTATAAATAAACTATATATTTGTATTTTATTAATCATTTAAAATTTAATAAATTTGATGATAAATTTACAAAGTTTTCTTTAAAAATCGATTCAATAGAAAATTAGTGTATGATACCAATGTTTTCATATGAGAACAGTAATATTGAAAGTTCTTCAACTTACAATGGAAAAAATGCACTCTAAAAACTTTAATTATTATTATTAGAAAATCAAAAATGAAAAAAAAATATTTTTTTTTGTTAAACATAATTTACTAGTACTTTATTTCATAAAAAAAAATTTTGAAGTCAATTGTCATAAATTATATAAAAATTATAATTTATGATAAAAATTATCATAAATTAAAGATAATCTATTTGTGTCCTCATATGAGAACATTGGAAGAAAACCGGTTAAATTAAAATTCATTGGGTTCAGAGAAAAATGCATCCAATTTCTGGTAGTGACATCACTGAACACGATTAATATTCCTTTCGTCTATGTGTGTGGTGTATATTATAAGTTTCAGGTGTATAATGATTTCAGACTTAAAAACTATTCAAGTTTTTTTATAAAAAATAATATTTATATCAAAGGCCGCACTTGATGGCCCGGAAGGCCGCAGGTTCCCCACCCCTGTGCTAGCCTAACTAATTTTGAATTAGGACTTTTTCAAAATTTTTGTTTGTCAATTGAGTTAGACCAATCACAGTTTTGGATGCATGTGAATGGATGGATCCGTAAAAAGATACTATTTTTAAATATTGTATTTATTTAATCATACAACAGTTCTTTTTTGGTGATATAGAATATATTCGCAATTATTTCTGATATCAAATTATTGTGGTTACTGGATAAAGTTTAAAAATTAAAAATAAGACAGATCTCGTTTGTTGCTCTATTTTTTCAAAAGAGTCGAAATTCAAGATTTCATCAAGTTTTTCAAATGAGTATTACTAAAGTTAATTATATTTAAAAGACTGATTGATGTAAACATTGTTGGAGCTGGAACCGTGCTTTCTGTAAAAAATGTTTGAAAATCACTGATTGACCAAATTACTTTATGCTCTAGGTAACTGACTAATTATATTCAAATACTGACAAAACTAAATATTATATAACGCATTGACTAAATATTTGTCCAAAAAACAAACCTTTTTAAAGTAATTTTAGTCCCTTTAAGTTTTGAAAATTAAAAAAAAGTTTTTTTTAGGTTCAATGTCTTACTTGTAGCCTACTCAATAATAAAAAGAAATAAAATAGTGAATTTACTTTCACATCTTCAAAAGATCTTAACGGGTCACCAGTGACCCATTGTGACTTAGTGTTTTTATCATGGGTCATCTGTGACCCATTATGACTTATGACTTATGACCATTTAATATAATATCCAGGGTAGAGTTTTTAAAGGTTCATTTATTTAACTTTATATTCGTTCGCAAAGCCCATTGATGACGTTCTACTTATATGAATTACACCGTGGCAATTTTTATTATTGTACAAGGGGATGGAGAAGGCTTTACTAAAAAGTACCCTCAGCTCAAAAAAGCTATGCTGGAAACTTTTTGAATGCGCTCTAGTTCAGTTATCTCAACCAGAACTATTAAATAGTTATACTGATCATAAATATCATTCTGAAAAGATGAGATATTTTATATTCAAAACCTACAAATAAGTATATACCACTTAAGATCTCTTGGGCATGCTTGTTTGGAATATCAAAAAATAGTAATCGTTTTTCAAGAGTGTAGAAGCAATTTAGATAGAAAAAAACCAGAAAGTTTAGTTTCAGGTTTAAAACCTACTGACAACTGTTATTTTCTATTTTTGAAATATTTTTACCTTCTTAGTAAAATAAGAATATTTTTTGAAAAAAACATTATAAAACTCGAAATAATTAAAACAAAACTTATAAAGTGTTTAGTTTTCCTTCCTATATTTGCCTTTTTTTGTTTTATTAGAGTCTATAATATTTTAAAAGCTAAGCACTTTTCTTGATGCTGAATTATGACCATCTTTATACTTTCATTTATTTTTTATTGTTTTTGTATTTTTTGCGTGAATGTAAAGTGAATAATTATAATAAATCTCTCTCTAACTCTTGAAGACACTTGAGGATACTTTTTAGTAAAGCGCTGATGAAGCTACGAAAGAAATGTTTTACTTTCTAATATATTGATTTGTTGTTCAATAATAACGATTATAAACATTTATAAATTCGAAAAAGCAAGTTTATATTAAGAAATTGAAAAAACTTTATGAAAGAGATCAGGATAAATGAAAATCATGAAAGCAATTTCTTTTTTTTGAATGCATAAAAACTTGTTACAAGCAGAACAAAATGTAAAAGTTTTATTATCAAGCTTGATTCTGTTGCATAAATAGCACCTCTTTCTCTGCTCTTAAAACTTTGGCAAATGATTTTGGTGTTGGATTTCTTAACTGATCAAGCTCATCAAGTATGTGTTACGGCATTGAAGACTGTGTTTCTCTTTGAGTTTACCATGTGGAATAGGAGAGGAAATTTGAGGTAGACTGCACTCCTTTATTTCTTTCGACGACTTCTTCACCACACATACCTCTGCCATCAGAATCCAAAAGTAGGAAATTTTCACTTGTACCAATCCTTACGTGATTTTCCCCAGTTTTTATCAGTTCATCTAGAACACTAACATCATCTTCATCAAGGCAGGGTACTTCGTCATCGGTGTTTTCTGGAAAACCCATCTCCAAAACATCATGCTGCGTTAGTGAAAATTCTCTCCCAGCTTCATAAACTTTTTATTCATGACAAAAACAAATAAACAATGTAATGAAAGAGGACAAAGTTTGACAGCAGATTTCACTTCAAAAAAACTTGTTATGACAAGACATCAATGTCTTGCATGAAACATTCGAAAAAATTAGAAACTTTACCTTCCTCTTCCTATGATCTATTCATGTTACAGCATATATATAAATATATACATTGTCTTCATGCATATTCAATGAACAGTGACAGATAAGTTAGTCACACTTGTGTACATTTGTTTTCGTCAATACACATAACTTCAATCCATGGGTCACGTGTGACCCAAAATGAAGTAGAAAGATTGTACTATCACAATGGGTCACTCATGACTGAGTATAAAAATTGATATTTCCCTCCCTATTTTCGTTAAATTTTTGAAATAGTGTCAATAATAGTGATGCTTTGCTTTTTATTCAAATGAATCATGATTAGAAAGCAGAAATTTTCTATTGCAACACTCCATAAATACAACGATTACAAAAAAATATATTTTTTGAAGTTTAGGAAAATTTCCAGTTGAAAACTTAAAAAAGTTTTTTCTTATAACACTTGCATGTTAACCCGTTAACGCCCAAAGTCGACTTTACAAAAATAAAAGCGTTTGCGTTTATCAAAGCTCTTTAATACAAATCTTCTGCTTTACATTAGATATCGTCTGATTATTCTGGTCGTTAACGGGTTACAATATGAATTTTTAATTATATCCAAAGGGTTAGCTGGATTTTTATAATGGGTCATGTGTGACCCAAAATGTCTTAAAGGGTTAATCTGAGTTATAATTATATTTTCTAAAAAAACGACACAGATTTTTAAAAATTATCGTTTACTCAAATTGAGGAGCATTGAGTCTAGTTCTTGAGTAAAAATTTGTTATAACATCAAAGACACTTGCTATATTGATTATATGTAAGTTTTATCACAAAGCAGATACAAATGATTTTTGCTTTTTATTGAACAAAGATATATTATAATCTAGGCATAATCCCTTTTATTCGCTAATGGACAAATAAAAATGTTTTCAATATATGGAAATTTCTTTTGAAAATATTCTTGAGCAAAACGACTAACAAATCCTATCAAATTATTAAATCTATTTTTATGTTGGGATATTTAGACTTTTAACGATAAATATATGACGTCTCTAAAAATTCCCCCCCCCCCCCCGTTACCACTTGAACAAATTCTTGTATTTGATATCGCTCTCCCCCAATCTCCAATTTTTATGCCTAATAGGGAAGCGTATATCGTAATAAAATGCCACGTTTCACATACTTTTGCTGGAAATCATTGGATTACATTTAGGCAGTAATAATAATCGGTTGGCATCTTAATTGAAATGTTTTCTTTATAATAGATTCCCTTGCCAAATATCATTTAAAAAGATTTTATCTTTTGAACTATCTTCATGAACAAACTGACCCTCTAATTCAATTTATCTTCTTTTTGAACTGCTTTCCACGCATGTAACGTTTCGTAGTACAATTGAACAAGCCCACCCCTCTCCATATGTTACGTAATATATATATATATCCCCAATTTCACTGTCAGTCTATCGCACCGCCTCGTCAAAGGGGCGGGCTTCAGATGTTATTAACCATATTAGTTCAAGTGGTCATAGACGACTTGGTATGCTTTTTGCAATCAATTTCAGTGTAATTTGCCTATTTCAGATATGCTGAATTCAATGGTAATGATATTTTTAATGAAAATCAATCAAAGTTGTCAAAAAAGTGATTTAAAATGGCTATTCATCTCAAAATTTTTAATATAACTTTGCTATAAGCAGTGTGACTAATAATTTTATTTTCTTTGAAGGAAAAGACAGTTAACCTAAAATTTTAAGATATCTGCCGTTGTACTTGAGTTATAAGCTTTTTCTCATGTCATCTACGACATGCAATCTGTCTCTATTTCTTGTTTTTAAATTTAAAAGAGTTGAAAACCCTTCCTCATACTTGTAGGTAGAAGCAAATGGAACAAGCACATGCAAGCCTATTGTCATGCTGACTTGACTTGGAGAGAAGGTGAAGTCAGGAAATTAAAAATAGGCGCTGAAAAATTATAAATAAGTTATAAATAGTTCCTTGAGAACGGATGTAACAAGACCAGACCACGGCAGCTTTTCATGTTTGGTTTGATGTCAAGTGATAAAAGCAATACCAGTCTTCCACTTAACATTGTTTCTTAGAATATAGCAACATCGAATTCTTTAGGAAAGTAAACCACTCATCATGAAATGCTGCTTTTTAGACACATTTCGTTGTACAGTAAAAAATCAATGTCGTACTTTAGCTGGCTTCGAAGATAACATTGCTCGAGTAAAAAACGATGATAGATTTTGATTAAAATATGCTCAAAAAGAAATTTCTTCACAACCAAATTTTCAGCACGGGGTTCATCGTTAGTTCGATAAGGGACAATTGAATAAAGCAATCCTAGTGGCCACATTTTCATTGAGTTATGGTTTATGAAACGCACAGTTGCGCAAATAGATTAGGAAAAATCATTTCAAATCAATGAATAAATCTTCATCTGATTCTGCAAAAAGTAGTCAAGAATTTTTAAGTTTTTTCATTTTGGGTTTCATGCATATTTGAGATGAATTAGGATAATGATGAGCGTTCTTAATCTCTATCAAGTGGTGATGAAATTGAATCAGTAGAACATATTTTCATGGAAACTAGAAAATTTAGTCCATATTTATTCATAAAGCCTTACCGATCGTAATGAAGCCTGTCTAGCGCCAGGTCTCTAATAACTGGCTCAGATATTAGTAGGGGTAATAATTTTTAAGAAAAAATGCTCACGGTTAATTGACTGATAAGAATAAACTACCATGGCGGATTACCCGGATATATTTTAGGGCAAAAAAACCTTTTGGTTCTCAAAATCTCAGAGACGAAAGTTTAGGCAGATGACATCGAAGACAACTAAATATAAGCAAGTTTGTTTTGGAGGAAAACCTAGACAGATGATGCAACAGACAGAAGATCGAATTGAAAATCTTCATGGCTCCTCTATTTCTATAAGGATTAAAAAAAAGAATAAAAATTTAAATAAATAGTTTTACATGATTAAGAAAGGTTTACTGCAAGATTTTATTTTTAAAAGTGAAATAATGATTAAAGTGAAGACATTGAAAAATATAAGAGACCACAACCAACTAGATCAAGCAAAAAGTTAGGCTTGAGAGAGAATTAACACACCGCCTTTGTCTAAAGTTATGGTTGACTCAGAAGAAATGCTTTCAGGAGTGTTAATTGCATTCAACTTCATCACCGTATTAAAGCTACTATTTTGAAGAGAGGCAACTTGATTCAAATTGAAATTAGTTAGTGCCTAAAATACAAGAATTAAAAGCTGGATTTAGATAAAATAGCAAGAAAACATTACATTTCCATAATTGATGGCTACAAAATGCAACAAGGCAGAATGTTTTCTCGTAAAAGCAAATACGTCATTGTTCACGTCCAAAATTTTCATTTCGCCGCTCACATATGGTTCTTGGTACTTTAATTTCATCAGCACTCTAAATGTAAAGAAATAAAAAAAATTGTAAGTATATGTTGAAATACAAGAAAATTACTTAAAATTTGAAAGAGAAGAGGAGTTTGATTTTGATAACATCTCAACATTATTCTGTTGATAATCAGAATTTATAGGAAGATACGGTTGAGATGCATTCGTAAAACCACCATTTTTTTGTGATGTCCATAACATTGGGCCTCGAACACTATCGTAACACTTAACAAATTTAAAACCGTAAATAGCAAACGCTCGAATGAAGAATAATGAAATAAATTAAAGTGTTCTAACTAACGAGTAACGTTCCAACTAAGTTAAACAGATATTCATTTTTTAGATCTTATTTCTTAAACTTTATACATATATCGTACGATTTTGAGTAATTAAAGACAACAAAATGTTAGATAAGAAATTAGGTCGCATAAGTGAATTTACAAGGAGCGCTTTCTACAATGATGCATTCGAGTTAACGTAGTAAGCAAAATGTTAGCATGACAATGAAAGATGTCGGCTCACAATTAAACTAGATAAGAATTTATATTTTCTACCAAATTGTAAAACACATAGCAAGAGAAGAGTTGCCTCGTGACAGTTTCTTTTTTACAGCGATAACGAAAAGAGTTTGTAAATCATAAATCTTTAATCCCATTTCCTGATGTGACTAAGGGGAAAATAAGAAAACCTTAGATATTTTCAACATCTACAACAGCTTTTTTTAAATCTAAAAGAAATAGCCTAAGATCGCTTCACAGTATGCATTTTCTGAACGATAAAAAGAAATATAAAATAGTGTAAAATTTATATAAATTAAAAGTATGCATAATGATTTCATATATCACATGACGACGTGAGGAAAGCTTGAGGAAATAAATAAATTTTGCATAAAATTAATTTTATTTCAATGCACGTGAAAAATAAATTAAAATTCATATGAGCATAAAAATTGCTGAATATTTGAAAATTTTATATCAAAAGATTTATCGACAATAATAAACTGTAAAGAATTCACTATCGTATTATACACATTTCCTCATTGTTATAAATGGAAATTTATAGACAATACATTAAATATGAAGTAATATATATCGAACTATGTTGAATTAGTAATGAATTATAAATCAGCATGAGAAAGCAGAATCAAATATATAAATAACTATCATTTTTAAAGCTAAATAAAAATTAATCAACCATGGTTAAAAGCGTATAAATCATTTACTTTCAAGAAATATAAATTTCGCTAAAAAATGAAATTTAACAGATTTTTTATCAACTTTTAGAGCTTTACAATAATATGATTTTCTATTATTTATAAGAGGCGAAGGTGAGGTTGGTAGATAATTCGTTTCGATACCACAAGGAACTGTGTTTCCTCAATGAAAACACTTCTATATATCTTTAACTTTATAAAAGAACTAGAAAACTTATTGTCTAAAACTAAAGGGTCCGAAAAACTTAAAAAATAAATTTACTAAGTAATGTATTAATTTAGTTTTTCTATTTCTTGTGTTTAATAAATACAAGTCTTTTTCGAAACAATACCAAAATATCGTACATAAAACCACAACGATATACAAACAGGCGTTTATACGCAACATATAGAAATAAAACAAATACAAAATAAAAAGTTGAATGGGAACAAAAGATTTCTTTTACGGTCATTTATATTTCACAAAAAGAAACAAAATTTAATTTCCTTTGCGATGAAATTATCAAACAGTATATTTTTTACAATACAAAATTTATAAACAATTCATTATTTTATTTATGTATAAATAATTGCATTTCTTTTTTCATTTCATTCCAAAGAACCAGTCTTTATAAAATTATAGCCAGGAGATAAATTTATTTAAGTGTTATTGGAAGCCTCATTGTTCAAAAGATATGAAGCTGTTAAGAAACAATCGAAAAGCAAAATTCTTCAACAAGCTCTTTGAATAGAGCATAAAATTTTGAAAACTAAAATTTGAAACTCAAAATAACGTTTCACATGGAAAGGCGACAAATAGATAAAAATGGGGAATCCTTACTATAAAATATGTTGAAACTTAAGACTTAGATAATGTCGTATATAAAATTCATCATAAAGGTAAAAACTTCAAATTCAATATATATATAATCTTGGTTATATTAAAATATATACTTGATTATGTGAATTTGGGAGTAAAACGCATTTCGAAGAAGATGACAAATCTTTAAGACCAAGTTCATCACCATAATAAGAAAGGAATGAGCCTTTAATCAAAATAAGTGCATTTAAAGCAGTCGTATAATCGTAATTGGGGAAACCAGAGCCAATACGCGAGCTGGAAGAGTCTGTGTTCAGCTAAAAATTATAAAAGTATTTAAAATTAATTAAGATTATGTTTATTAAATAACTAGTGAAACTATCAAAGCTCAGATTGAAAACAAAATCTCATTTTTTTAACAATTGTTTGTAAAAATCAATTGCGCAGAAAATCATCATCGCATATTTTACTTAAAAATAGGAAGGAAAGAACATACCATCCATCCAACCTTTTTAAAGCTTTCATTTTTCACACTTTCAATAACAAGGGAAATTATGTTAGCTACACAACTACCTTTACATTTATTATCAATTTTAGTCAATGAATTGAAATAAAGTACATCAATAGGTGTTCTTAACAGATCATCAGGTGACATAACTACTTTGCTATGCAACTGAACAAATATTCCTTTGCTGAAAAATAAACATATAGAAAATAAATAACAAACGTATAGTAAAAATACTCTAAAACTTTTTGCTTCATTCTCGAAAAAAAGTTCATCAGACTTTGCGACTTAAAAATATTTATTATGAAAAAAACTATTAAGCAAAACAAGGAATATTACTCGATTATCGGATTTTTGCCTAGTGAAAAAAGTATCAGCCTTAGGAATTAAAAAACCAGAAACGCCTTTAGAAATCCAATATCCATAGACAGCATCTAATTCATCTAAAACATGTGCATCCATGAGGTTCAAATCAGGTAGTTGCTTATCAATTGTGAATAAATAAGATTGATTTCTTTGCTTATCAAAAGCATATCCTGGCTGCAAAATGTAAAAACATAAAAAAAAAAATACTAAATAAAGAAGTTTCTTACTTCTGATGAAGAACCTGTTTTCCAAAAATAAAAATTCCTAAACTTTTCGTTGTTATTCTGACTCTCAATGAACCATTCATGTTCCAGGCTAGTAGACGAAAGAGGAAGCTCAATAATAAGATCAATATCTAAAAAATAAAACATTTAAAAGATAGAGAAGAAAATTCATATCACCATTTTCTTTAAGTTTAGAAGAGAGAACTTCAAAATCCATTTCGTCCCCATACTCTGGATTCAACTTTGTAAAATGAGTTACAGCAGAATCCATCATACTAGGAGATGATTCCAAAATAGAGTTTAAAAAGAGATACTTGACATTTAGGCTTTTAAGATAGTCAACCTTGGAAATAATGCCTAAATATTGAAATATTTAAGAAAATACCCAATTATGATTAAAAAATACCTTTGATGTCTCCCATTCCATTTCCATCGGAGTCTTTAAATGATCGGGGGTAGATTTGATAAATACCTTTAGTTCTATAATTTTCTTTCATGGAATGGGCTTTATTTGTTTTTATAATCAAATAAACAGCTATTGCAATCATTGAAACCCAAATCAACCAAAACAAAATGTATAAAAACCATCTTAATTTAACCCAAAAGGGATCATTCGCATACTTTAGTAATTCTTCTTTGGTCAGACCAGTAAACACCTGTGATTCTTTTTCATTACTTTGATTTGGATTTATAAACTCAATTTTAGAATTTTCATAATTACTATTAGTTTGATCCATTTCTCAAAAATGATGCAAAGTTACGTAAGGGAAAAGAAAAAAATGGCAAAGTTCAACGAAAACGGATATGATGAAAGAAAAAAGCAGGAATAAAATAAAAATAAAAATTTTAATAAAATAATATTTTTTATTCAATAAATTGATTCTATGGGTAAAATAATTTTAATTTCCAAAGTTGAATTTTGTTGGAATTTTTTTTAGAAGAATAAGAATTTATTATCGAAAAAACATTTAAAAAATAGCAAAGTAATACAGTTACTATTCCAAATATTCAGATGTGAGACAGTATAATGTTTTATATATATATAAACCAAATATTATAGCCGTTTGGAAGTGCATATAAATATAAGTATAACATCATTGTATTTAAAGAAATTGATTTAATTACATAAAATAGCACAAATTATAAAAAAAATTCTATCTAATTTTTAATAAGAAAAAAAGAAGGAATAATTTATGTATATAATATGTATATATATATGTGTGCGATGTGTATGTAACAGTAAAATGTTAGAGGTACATGTAAAATATAATCACCCGAAATTTTCAAAATTTATTTAAATTAACAAATTCAAATCCAATATCTCTATCACCCTATTTACACATCATAAATATCCCATATTTATAAAGTAATAGCACATCAATTATCACATATATTTATAACATCATTCAAGGTTACATGTATATGAAATAAACGTAACCTAAAATCGCAACTCTTGTTCAAGTCACCCAACACATTTACACAATATAAATATTCACGAACACCAAGAGACTGCACTAATCGAAGATCTCTACTTTAAAGCACAGCATATCTACCACTTTGCATCACAGCTCTATTCTATAATTATCGGGGGAACAGTGATGAGCTTTACACTACATTCAGAGTTGGTTCCTGTCACAATTGAGATCCAGAATACTCTTTACTAAGAGAATACTCTTAGTAA